>MU261246.1:42500-118490 GCA_020310875.1 Ceratopteris richardii | reverse complement strand
CTGATTAGATACTTACCAAGAGTAAACAATTAGGCCAACATGGTTGGCCATAGTCACACATGTCCACTGAGGAACCAAGACATGTTTTGAGCCATATAACAAGAAGGTCTTAGAAAGTTTTTGGTAGTTCAACCGAGCTACAAGAAATTTGGATTAGGGTTGGCCATGCCGATACAAGTTCTCTGCTATAGCTAGTGCTTGATCCTAATAGTGAAACTTGGTAGAGGGGATGCACGCTATCTATACTTATCTCATCTTCAGAGATTTGGGCTGTGTCAAAGCACCCTACATTAGCATATTTAGTGTGTAGTCATCTCCTTGCCTCATCATGACAATGTCTTCATGTATCCGATATTGAAGCATTCCACCAATTGCCTATTGTGTTCAAGAAGACATACATGGAAGTTAAACATTTTGGAAAACATAGTTAAGAAGAAGAGAGTGAACAGGAAGAACTTGTGCAAAATGATTAATCAACCACGTTCCTATTTTGGTGTTATCTTCTTATTCTAGATCTCACGGATGTGGAGAGAAAGTACCACATGATAATGGCCATTGTGCTTAATTCAAGACTCTTTACCTCACAAAAAGTTGTAGAACCCATATGGAATAGTGCATTGTACCTATTTATACATCCATCAAGATGTTCAAGGACTACTAAACAAGCAATCAGCTCTTATAGAAACCACCTTCCAACCTATGAAAAAATTTACGGAGGGGGGAGCTATTGAAGCATCATCATCATCATTAGGTGATTTTTTTTTCCAATTTTATGGAATGTACACCTTATGAGGGCTAGTTTTTAAAAAAAAAGGAAAAAAAAAATCATGAAAAAATGCCCAACCTGTTAGGCATCCTCTTCATCGAATAACCCTTGGGCACATCGCCCAAGACCTGCATCTTCCCAATGCTTTTCAATAAGTTCATCTAAAGTTGCATTCATAGGGCCACCCTACAAGGTCGTGCATCAAAAACAATTTGTGGATACCCATGCACTACACTAAGTAGTCCCCCCTATGACTACTTCCACAATCCCCTTCTAATAAAATTTTTCTTTTATTTTTAAGTCGTGGAAGTAAATTTATTTTCTTCTTATTTACCACACTATGCATAACCCTTCTTGAACACAGTTATTTTTATTAATTCATATGTAGCACCCGTTCTCTCTCTTCCCCCCACCCCCCACTCTCTCTCCCCCCCCACCCTGCAACCCACCACCACTCCCCTCCCCCGCAGCCCACCACCCTCCCCACCCCGTAGACAGCCACCCCCCACCCCGTAGCCCACCCCCTCCAGCCCGCTGACCCCGCCCCTCCACTGCGCTGACCCCGCCCCTCCACCTGCTAACCCCTCCCCCCACAGCCCCTCAACCCCTCAGACCCCGCCCCCCGCAGCCCCCTCAGACCTCGCCCCCCGCAGCCCCCTCAGACACCTCCCTCCCTCTCTCTCTCTTCCCCCTCTGCCCCCGCCCCCCTCTCTCTCTCTCTTCCCCCTCCACCCTTGCAGACACCTCCCCTTCCCTCTCTCTCTCTCTCTCTCGGCTCTCTCTCTCTCTCCCTCTCTCTCTCTCCCCCCTGATAGTCCCTGCTCTCTCTCTCTCTCACTCTCTCTCTCTCTCTCTCTCTCTCTCTCTCTCTCTCTCTCTCTCTCTCTCTCTCTCTCTCTCTCTCTCTCTCTCTCTCTGTCTCTCTCTCTCTCTCTCTCTCTCTCTCTCTCTCTCTCTCTCTCTCTCTCTCTCTCTCTCTCTCTCTCTCTCTCTCTCTCTCTCTCTCTCTCTCTCTACTCTCCCCCGATAGTCCCTCCGCCCCCCTCTCTCTCTCTCTCTCTCCGATAGTCCTTGCGCCCGTCCCTCTCTCTCTCTCTCTCTCTCTCTCTCTCTCTCTCTCTCTCTCTCTCTCTCTCTCTCTCTCTCTCTCTCTCTCTCTCTCTCTCTCTCTCTCTCTCTCCCCGATAGTCCCTCCCCCCTCTCTCTCTCTCGCTCTCTCTCTCTCTCTCTCTCTCTCTCTCTCTCTCTCTCTCTCTCTCTCTCTCTCTCTCTCTCTCTCTCTCTCTCTCTCTCTCTCCCTCCCTCTCTCTCTCTCTCTCCGATAGTCCTTGCGCCCCTCCCTCTCTCTCTCTCTCTCTCTCTCTCTCTCTCTCTCTCTCTCTCTCTCTCATCTCTCTCTCTCTCTCTCTCTCTCCTCTCTCTCTCTCTCTCTCTCTCTCTCTCTCTCTCTCTCTCTCTCTCTCTCCCCCCCCCCCCCCCCCCCTCTGACCCCCGCTGCCCCTCAGACCCCGCCCCTGCAACCCCTCAGACCCCGCCCCCCACAGCCCCCTCAGACACCTCCCCCCTCTCTCTCTCTTCCCCCTCCACCCCATGCAACCCCTAAATCCCCTCAAACCCCGCCCCCCCGCAGCCCCCTCAGACACCCCCCCCCCCTCTCTCACTTCCCCCTCCGCCCCCCGCAGCCCCTCAATCCCCACCACCCCCTCTCCGCCCCCCCCCCCCCCCCCCATCCCCTCAGACCCTTCCCTGCGCAGCCCCCTCACACACCTCCTCTCTCTCTCTCTCTCTCTCTCTCTCTCTCTCTCTCTCTCTCTCTCTCTCTCTCTCTCTCTCTCTCTCTCTCTCCCCCCTCCACTACCGCAGTCCACCTCTCTCGCGACACCCACCTCCTCCACCCACATTCTCCGCAGGTCGCTCCCATTCTTTCCTGAAGAGGTTAAGGTCAGGATGGCTACTATATCCATGGAAGTGTGCCATGATTATGTTTGATGTCACTTCTTGGTTGACTTAAAAAAAAAAATGTTTCAACATGGCATAGGAATCTATGCCGAGTCTCCGAGAACATACCTATGGTATGGAACGTAAGTGGATGCCAAGATTAGGAATGTCAATGCAAAGAAAGTCACATTCATAGAAAGGAGAATCTGTAGTATTCTGAAATCTCTGCAAAGAGCAATTATAATTTTGAGAAGCCATTCCTTTACCTGGCAATATTCTTCTCAAATGTTCATGTTGATGATAGAAACCTTGCTTCGTAACATCTAAAGAAGAAAGTTATGCTAATGTTATACCTTAGAGTCCTGTTGGGATGCTTAATACGGAGAGCACTTTCAAGTCAGTTGAATCGAATCGCCAAACCAATCATATCTCTCCAATCCCTAAGAAAAGGAAGTTGGATAGGTTTTCCAGCTACGCATTAAGGCATACATCGCTTAAGGAACGGAGATTTGCATTTTGCAAGCATGGCAGTAGAATTTTAAACGAACCAAAATATTCTAAGATCTCAAGTTGCTTCACCATTGTTCTTGATAGATTTGTGTTGTTTAGTAGATATTTGAATTTGCCAATGTATAGAGACAAACCACGTATGTTATGCTGGCATTTCTCTTTTGAAGCTGAGGGGATATGCCAATCTTGAATGTTATCAGATGACTATGCTAATTGAGGGTTGTTGGATGCTTATGAAGAATTCAGGAACTATTATATGAGGGTTTGAGGTATCTTAGCATTGAGATTATTTTTTGAATCACCGTCCATAAAATATAAGGGTCAAAGGCAAGTAGAGAAAAATATGTGAGGGACGTGCTTCTCAGGATCATTCAAATATTGCGAGCGGCACCAAATGAGGATCTCAATTTGCATGCAAAAATGTCACTCAAAGTGTAGATGGTAAAATTGAAAGTAGAGAAACGATTGTTGCCGCCAACCATTTATGACGACTGTCTATTTTTGAGGATCCAATTTAAAATCAAGAGGCATAATTGATCTACCCCTCCAATTTTGGGCAATCAACCGGCGCATGATCAGTGGACGGTACAAATCGGCATGGCTCTCTTGGCCTATTGGAGCCTATAAAAGCAATGGACTTGTGATCATTCGGGGGGATACATTCAGAGAGTCACCCATATACTCACATGCATATAGGGGCCCACTCTTTGCACTCTGTGGTTACAAGCCTACTGTAGGAAGTCACTCTGTGGTGTGGATACAGAGCGTGGGCTTCCCAGTGGAGGGCTAATAGCACTATAGTGTGAAGAGAATGGCCTGGCTTTGTCTTTCGGTGTGAGTAAGTGGCATTTTTATTCTCTTTTCTTCAGAGCAATTCGTCAGAGTTTGTATTGATCAGTGCTAACCTGCATCTAGTTGTGTTCATTGTGTGGATTGTACGACTTTTTATAATGACTTTGTTTAGTTTTGGAGTGGCATGCTAGCCCAGAGCATCAACTCTAGAGCATTTCTTTTGCCTATGTTGTAATCATCCGTTCGAACTAAGGAGTGATTGGGCTTCCTTTATGGTCAGTAGTCATTAATATTTTCTTGAGTATTCACAAATCTATGCAATCATTGATATCTACCTACTCACAGAAGTGTTAAAGGGTATATTTCCCTAAAGGAGAACCTCCCTTGAGTACGTGAAGTACTGGAGTGCTTGCTGCATGCTCCTATTAAAAGTAGATACCCCAGTACCTCCTCTACAGTTTGGCATGCCCGGTGGGACCTTTGCATTTCTGTGAGAGGCTCTGAGGATAGTAAATAGTCCTTTTTTTTCAGTATTTTGCCCTATTGCATTTGCCATCTCTCCACAAGAAAGAGCACTACATGGCAGATCAAGTGTCCAGGACTGCAATGAGAGAGAAGGCAACAGGTATTAATGATGAACTGGTGGATAGTAATCTCTTCCTAGTAGCAACTCAGACTGATTGGTATGATGGAATTCTCGATTTTCTTACTACTGGAAAACTCCCAGAGCATTTGACACGTATAGAAAAAAGAAGATTACTCCTTAAAACCAAGGCGTACTCAGTCATAAATGGGAATTTATATAGATATTGTCAAGATGATATCTTGAGAAAGTGTGTTTATCCAGAGGAGGTGAATCTTTTGTTAGAAGCTGCACACAGTGAAGGGCATCTAAAGGGGGAAGAATTGGCTCATAGAATAATCCACAAGGGACTATGGTGGCTCATATTTACAAGGATGCGATCAAGTTTGCTAAAGAATGCCACATTTGCCATAGATGTGCTCCTACGCTAACTAGATTGAATTTCCAACCATTAGTCATATCTACAGAATGGCTCCCATTTGAATGATGGGGTCTTGATTTCATAGGACCAATTAGTCCAACTGGTCAACCTGGGGGTAAGAAGTATATTTTGATGGCCACATGTTATGCAACTAAATGGATAGAGGCTAAAGCTACTGTGGACTGCACGGCGTTTAAAGTAGCTAAGTTTTTGTATAAACGTATTTTCTCAAGATTTGGTTGCCTGCTAGAAATCACTAGTGATAGAGGCACACATTTTGTAAATCAATTGCTCCAATTTATATTTGACAGGTACAAGGTTTTTCATAAAAAATCATGCGCTACTATCCAAGGGCGAATGGCCAAGCAGAAAGCTCAAATAAGATTCTGATTGGATTGCTTCACAAATTATCCTTCGATCATCAAAGCTTCTGGCCACAAGCATTGATTGGTGCAATTTGGGCTTTCAAAACTATGAAGAGGGGAACCACTGGCGAGAGTCCCTTTTGCTTAGTATATGGAAAAGAGGCATTAGCACCATTCAAATTTATTATCAAAAAAGAACTTGGAGTGAGGACCATTGGGATTGAGCCCCCAATCAGGAGACTGGTGGCATTGGAAGAATATAGAGAAGGAGCAATGCAAAAACTTCAGGTAATACAAGAAGAGTGCAAAAGATTACACGACAGGTATCTTAGGCCCAAAGAAGTACAAGAAGGATCCTTGGTTTTGGTGCATCGAATCCCAGTACTTTCAACCAAATTGGCACCCAAATGGGTAGGACCTTACAGGGTGGTAAAGGTGCTACCTCATGGAGCAGAACATCTGGAGGATTTGCAGGGTAAGAAGATACCCGTGGTCAATATCTCCAGGGTGAAGAATTACCTGAACTAAGTCAAATTGCAAGAACTTCATTCACTGTACATACCGTATTTCATTCAGTAACTGCAGTTTATTTAGATATCATTGAAATAAGCAGATAAAGAGAAAGTTGCACCGGGACGGTGCAAAAACTTGATGTGGGGGTCTGTAGGACCCGTTCTCTCTCTTCCCCCCCACCCTGCACTCTCTCTTCCCCCCCCCACCCCACAACCCACCACCACCCCCCTCCCCCGCATCCCACCACCCTCCCCACCCTGCAGCCTGCCACCCCCCAACCCCGCAGCCCACAAACCTCTCTCTCTCTCTCTCTCTCTCTCGCTCTCTCTCTCTTTCTCTTTCTCTCTCTCTCTCTCCCTCTCTCTCTCCCCCTCTCTCTCCCTCCCTCCCTCAGCGACCCCCCTCCACCCCGTTGACCCCGCCCCTCCACCCCACTGACCTCGCCCCTCCACCTCGCTAACCCCTCCCCCCGCAACCCCTCAATCCCCTCAGACCCCGCCCCCCGTAGCCCCCTTAGACACCTTCCCACCTCTCTCTCTCTCTCTTCCCCCTCTGCCCCCGCCCCCCTCTCTCTCTCTTCCCCCTCCACCCACATAGACACCTCCCCCTCCCTCCCTCTCTCTCTCTCTCTCTGTCTCTCTCTCTCTCTCTCTCTCTCTCTCTCTCTCTCTCTCTCTCTATCTCTCTCTCTCTCTCTCCCCTGCCCCCCGCTGCCCCCTCCGCCCTCTCCGCCACAGCAGCCCCTCAGACCCCGCCCCCGCAGCCCCTCAATCCCTTCAGGCCCCGCCCCCGGAGCCCCTCAGACTCCTCCCCCAGTAGCCCCTCAATCACCTCAGACCCCGCACCCTGCAACCCCCTCAGACACCTCCCCTCTCTCTCTCTCTTCCCCCACCACCCCCGTAGACACCTCTCCCCCCTCTCTCTCTCTCTCTCTCTCTCTCTCTCTCTCTCTCTCTCTCTCTCTCTTTCTCTTTGTCCCTCTCTCTCCTCCTCTCTCTCCCTCCCTCCCTCGGCGACCCCCCCTCCACCCTCTGACCCCGCCCCTCCACCCGGCTGACCCCGCCCCTCCACCCCACTGACCCTGACCCTCCAGCCCCACACCCCGCCCCTCCACCCCGCAGACTCCCCCCCTTCACCCCGTTGACCACGCCCCTCCAGCCCCGCACCTCGCGTCTCTCTCTCTCTCTCTCTCTCTCTCTCTCTCTCTCTCTCTCTCTCTCTCTCTCTCTCTCTCTCTCTCTCTCTCTCTCTCTCTCTCTCTCTCTCTCTCTCTCCCTCCCTCCCCCCGATAGTCCCTGTGCTCTCTCTCTCTCTCTCTCTCTCTCTCCCCTCACTCCCCCTGATAGTCCCTGTGCTCTCTCTCTCTCTCTCTCTCTCTCTCTCTCTCTCTCTCTCTCCGATAGTCCTTGCGCCCCTCCCTCTCTCTCTCTCTCTCTCTCTCTCTCTCTCTCTCTCTCTCTCTCTCTCTCTCTCTCTCTCTCTCTCTCTCTCTCTCTCTCTCTCTCTCTCCCTCCCTCCTCTCTGCCCCCCACTGCTCCTCAAACCCCGCCCCTGCAACCCCTCAGACCCCGCCCCCCACAGCCCCCTCAGACACCTCCCCCCTCTCTCTCTCTTCCCCCTTTACCCCGTGCAGCCCGTAAATCCCCTCAAACCCCGCCCCCCGCAGCCCCCTCAGACACCTCCCCCCCTCTCTCACTTCCCCCTCCGCCCCCCGCAGCCCCTCAATCCCCACCACCCCCTCTCTTCCCCCCCCCATCCCCTCAAACCCTTCCCCGTGCAGCCCCCTCACACACCTCCCCTCTCTCTCTCTCTCTCTCTCTCTCTCTCTCTCTCTCTCTCTCTCTCTCTCTCTCTCTCTCTCTCTCTCTCTCTCTCTCTCTCTCTCTCTCTCTCTCTCTCTCTCTCTCTCTCTCTCTCTCTCTCGCCTCCACTACCGCAGTCCACCTCTCTCGCGACACCCAGCTCCTCCACCCACATTCTCCGCAGGTCGCTCCCATTCTTTCCTGAAGAGGTTAAGGTCAGGATGGCTACTATATCCATGGAAGTGTGCCATGATTATGTTTGATGTCACTTCTTGGTTGACTTAAAAAAAAAATGTTTCAACATGGCATAGGAATCTATGCCGAGTCTCCGAGAACATACCTATGCTATGGAACGTAAGTGGATGCCAAGAACAGGAATGTCAACGCAAAGAAAGTCACATTCATAGAAAGGAGAATCTCCAGTATTCTGAAATCTCTGCAAAGAGCAATTATAATTTTGAGAAGCCATTCCTTTACCTGGCAAGATTCTTCTCAAATGTTCATGTTGATGATAGAAACCTTGCTTCGTAACATCTAAAGAAGAAAGTTATGCTAATGCTATACCTTAGAGTCCTGTTAGGATGCTTAATACAGAGAGCACTTTCAAGTTAGTTGAATCGAATCGCCAAACCAATCATATCTCTCCAGTCCCTAAGAAAAGGAAGTTGGATAGGTTTTCCAGCTACGCATTAAGGCATACATCGCTTAAGGAACGGAGATTTGCATTTGCAAGCATGGCAGTAGAATTTTGAACGAACCAGAATATTCTAAGACCCCAAGTTGCTTCACCATTGTTCTTGATAGATTTGTGTTGTTTAACAGATATTTAAATTTGCCAATGTATAGAGACAAACCACATATGTTATGCTGACATTTCTCTTTTGAAGCTGAGGGGATTATGCCAATCTTGAATGCTATCAGATGACAATGCTAATTGAGGGTTAATGGATGCTTATGAAGAATTCAGGAACTATTATATGAGGGTTTGAGGTATCTTAGCATTGAGATTATTTTTTGCATCACCGTCCATCAAATATAAGGGTCAAAGGAAGTAGAGAAAAATATGTGAGGGACGTGCTTCTCAGGATCATTCAAACATCGCGAGCGGCACCAAATGAGGACCTCAATTTGCATGCAAAAATGTCACTAAAAGTGTAGATGGTAAAAGTGAAAGTAGAGAAACGATTGTTGCCGCCAACCATTTATGATGACTGCCTATTTTTGAGGATCCAATTTAAAATCAAGAGGCATAATTGATCTACCCCTTCAATTTTGGGCAATCAACGGGCGCATGATCAGTGGACGGTACAAATCGGCAAGGCTTTCTTGGCCTATTGGAGCCTATAAAAGCAATGGACTTGTGATCATTCGGGGGGATACATTCAGAGAGTCACCCATATACTCACATGCATACAGGGGCCCTCTCTTTGCACTCTGTGGTTACAAGCCTACTGTAGGAAGTCACTCTGTGGTGCGGATACAAAGCGTGGGCTTCCCAGTGGAGGGCTAATAGCACTATAGTGTGAAGAGAATGGCCTGGCTTTGTCTTTCAGTGTGAGTTAGTGGCATTGTTATTCTCTTTTCTTCAGAGCAATTCTTCAGAATTTGTATTGATCAGTGCTAACCTGCATCTAGCTGTGTTCATTGTGTTGATAGAAGAATGCCACTACTATCTAGACAACCAAAATGAGAAAGTAAAACTTTCTCTCTGTCTCTCTCTGTAATCTCCTCTAAGGAAAAGAGCTATGGTAGTGGAATCTATTCCACTTTCCCTTTCCCTTTGAAAGAGATTCTGTTGAATCCAATTGATCTACTCATCCATAACTGAGAACACATATATAAGCTCTCCATACTTTTTCCTCCCAAAATAGTGGAGAATCATACTCCCATGTGAAGGAACATTACATTGAAAAGTAGAAGAAATGAATTCCTTCTGAAATCAAGACTAAGAGATGTTTCCCAAACACCTCTTCTGTCTAAAGGAAAACATACTCTATTCTTCTCCTATGAAGAAATCATGTTTTCCTTTCCTTCTTTCTGTCTCAAAGAATAGGAGCTAAAGTGAGACCACTAAGCTAAAGTGAGATCTCTCATAGATCTCTGAGCTGATTCTCAAGGTTTCTCCTTTCCCTAAATGAGAAACTCATGAATTTATTTGCTCCTCTCTTCCATGACTGATGCATAATCCCTCATTAAATAGTATGTAGTGAAGAAAGGAGAAAATAAATCCCTAATAAGGGTCAAAGCCCTCTATGAAAATGGTAAGCAAGGATATGACATGATACCATAAACACGTGTATCCATACGAAAAATCTATCTCTGTCAACCATCCTCTATGCATGGATCTATAAGATCCCATCAAACTAATGGAATTATCCTTCCTAAAAATCCAAAAATGAGTATGTGATACCAATGGTGATAAAATTGCCTATCACATTCTCTACTGAAAGAATAAGTCTTCCCTAATCTATGAAGGATTACTCCCAATGCTAAGGAGATGTCTACTAAGAGCTCTCCTCTGATCTAGTGAGACATGACGACATGAATGATGAGTCCTTTTCTTCTTGGCCATAGAAAAAGAGTGCTCAAAGGGAAGTCATTTCCACCGTCCCATACTAGTGAAAACTTCTTCCAATTCACGATGTCATACCTACACTAAACCGAATATATATATTCCATATATATGTAATGGAATATATAGGTGGACTCTAATGAATCCCATATCCTAAAATCATGTAGGTGGACTCAAGTGAGTCCCATGTCCTCGGACTAGTTAGTTTGGTTCTAGTCAGTATGTGACAATGGATATCCCTTTCTGTTCCAAACCAACTTGTTCCTAAGTACAAAGACTAGGTCTAAGTACCTCTTTGTAGATCCCGATATACATATATATGTATTGGGTACCCAAACTATTCCTGACTAAGGGATCTATGCTCTATACCATAGAGCTAGTGCCATGCCTGTGGCCTTCTTAACCATCACTCGAATCACATAAGCACCCGTCGATGCTATCTCATGAAACCCATCTGTGTGATCCCAACTAATTGGTTTCCTTAGTAGTGTAGTAGAAATGCTTCACTACTTGCTCAAGTGAGGTGTATCAATGAAACAAGTCACTCTTTGGGTATTCATCATGATACCCCATAGTCTCATAATCATCATGTGAGACTCTTTTGAAGATAAATCAATCTTCACTACTTTGGAGATTATCATAAACATATCTCCTGTGCCTCTATGCAGCTTCCTAAAACCTATAGGATTGCTCGTGCACATTACTAATGGTGAAGGTGTAGCTCCTTCCCTTAGCAATCCTATGGTCTAAATCCATAAGGATTATGTGTAGGGATCGTGTTACTACTGAAATTGCCTTATGTATACTACTATGTGGTCCTAACTCCATCAAATACATGCTTACAAGCATGCCTAGGTCTTATTGATGTTTGCAGAAAGGCATGTTATCATGCCATAACATTCTTACCTAAAGACAAGTGCGTATATAACGCCATGCGGTAGGAAAAATTTCGACAGCATTTCCCCAGGAAATGGAATCCAAAAAAAATTTAACCATAAGCTTAGTGTCACACAAGCCACCCAACAACATAGGGCTTCCCATGGCATGCACGCCATAAACTCATATGGACTCCATAACCTGCAAAACATAAAAACAAATGCTAGCAACCATTCTTTGTGTTTCATAGCCATGTAGTTTCTGCAATCCTCTTCCTTGCAAACAGTCAAAAAGAGTACTTCTCGTCTATTGATCCATACTTTTAGAATTTAAACAATGATCAATATTTGATGTATGCAATCCAATCTATGCATGTACATACAAAACATTCCATAACATAAAGTAAAATGTCTAAAACATAAATCATACTTCCCTGAATGATTTGGTTTTGGAATTGCATGCATCCAATCCTTCTTGATCAGCTTCGAGACCTCTGCACCTTCCTCCTCAGATCCTAATATAAGCTTTGAAGTGTCCGAAAACATCGGATCACTTCCCAAAGCATAAAGCATGACCAGATGATTACTAGAATAATGTAAAATTTACTCAAAAATGCATTTGTAATCCATATTTAGTCCTGGAAAAACCATTTTAGGAACTTCAAACAATCCAAAACGGAAATATTTAGCATGTGCAAAGAACTCGAAGTGAAATTACTCAAATCGCCTTCCCGGTTTGAAAGATATGGCTCCCAGAAGGTAGTCGCCAAAACCTGTTTAGACTTTGCAGAGCTGTACAGGCCTGCAAAAATGCATAGTTTCCAACATTTTTTTTAATAAACTAAAAGTAGACCTTGTGCTCTACCAAACGAGTCATAGGACGTCCAACTTGGAGTTTTCTAGCCCACGATATGGCCATTCCAAGTGAGACATGCTAAACTAGTGAATTGTTGGAGGGGCTAGAAAAAGTGTGAAAATGTGATTTTTGGCGTGCCCAAAAGCATTCTTCCATCAAGAACATCCTAAAGTTATCTCCATAACCTCAGAGAGTGGTATATGAAGATGCTTAGGTCTATTTTCACCTTTCCAAATCCTCCCTTCGTGCATGCTAATTCGCTCCCCAAAATAGGCCTAAATCAAGATTTTTACTTTCATGTAAAAACTTAAATGGGAGCTTTTTAGCAAGCTTCTAATCCATCCTAATGTGGATTTTTCTTGGATTTTCTCATTCTTCATGCTAATACATACACCATAACTCATGCATGTATGTACTAATCCATGGGAAGCCTCCTAAATGGTCTCTTTTCTTACTCCCAAAAGTGGAGTTTGCCAAAATTTAACATTCCAAAAGGTGCGGGAAGGGGGTTTTTGAGGAACTAAAATTACTCCTTAACTTATCATTTTAATGAATCTAATGATTCCAATATAAAGTCCATACACCATACTCTCAGTAAATATACTTTTTCCCATCCATCCATAGCTACCACACCTCTTTTTCCCTCTTCCAAAATGGGAATTTCTTAGATTCAGGTGCTGAAATTTTTTATCAACAGTGATGGAAAGGGGTTTTGTGGAGGCTCAAACTCCCCTCATACTCAGATAATCTTTAAATTTCTTGATTGCATATGAAATTCCATACACTATACTATATGTGTCCATGGTTTTCTCCATAAATCTATGAAAAATCCTGCTTCATTTTCCCTTCCCGAAATGGCTATTTATCAATATAAGCCCTGAAATTTATTTGTAAAATCATCAAAGTAGAGTATTTTTGAGATACCCTAAACCTGGCCTTCTCATATTTTTGAGGGAATCTTAGACTTTAATAGGAGTACACATCTCGTACTCCCCACACACTTGACTTTCCCTCCAACATTGATTATTCAAATCCATTCATTTCTTCCTTTGAAAATGAGGATTAGCAAAAAATCAAATTCAATACATCCTTAGAATAAGGATATGGTCGCTTCCTCCTCTCAAAAGTTCTTATGCATCTATAGAGGAAGGAATATATCCTTTTCCACTTGCGATCTCCTCAATATTGAGGGCAATATGAGCTTGGTCTATGTGCGTGCGTGCACTAAAATATGTATTAATGCACTCTCTCCTTAAAGAAGAAAAATTATGAAGTATAAAATGCCATTAATGAATTATGACATTGTGCATAAAGCTTTGAGCTTATTGCAAAAACATGTACAAGCATGTACCAACATGTATTCACCATGCTTCGTAGAATTATAGCACTACGTAGTATAGTGCAATCTTTAGATGTTTCCTTCTTAGGAACTAGTTAGATATGCTTAATCCAACTAGAATGCATTGAACATCAACTTTTCATGTTATGATAATAGACAATTCAAAGAACAAAATACATAAACCTGGTTCCAATCGCCTATATCCATAAGCCATCACCGTGCAGATGCATCCTGAGTCCACGACATCTAGCAGTAATCTAAGTGCACAAGTCTTTTCTTCATGAAGTCCACGTGGGGAGCTTGGATAGAGCATCTGCCCCTCAAATAGTTGGTGAAGGTTTGATTCCCTCAGAGCGCAATTGTGTGGTCATCATCCCCTCAGCTCTGATACCAATTTTACATCACGGATCGATCATCTTTTTCTGCTGTGAGCAACTCTAGGAACGTACGACGCACAAAGATATGTTCTCCTCCCAGCCACACCCGAGAATCCTTTCTTAACGAGACCCCTCTCTAAAAATAGAGGCTCCCTCTTTTATTGCTCTACCCATAGTATATCATGTGACATTTCTCTTTTTTTTTTTATAACCTCGTGTGCAATATGGACAAGGATAGAGAGCAGATGCACCTTATTTGCACCCTAACATGCATTTGATAGTCTTTAAGTCTCCACCCAAGTGCCACTCTACCTCAAAATCACCTAGGCCTTTAATATTGATTTTTTGCACCATGAATTTGAGAAGTTATCACCCCTGTGATCCATGGGGTCCTACTAAAAATCCATGCAAGAACATCATTGAATTGTTTAGGTACCTCAATAGCACCTAACCACCATATATCTTTCTCGGATTGACCATTGTAAAGTGATGGGTAGAGTTTTCACTTTCATCAATAATGGCATGGGCCATAGCTTCATTCATGAGTGTCACGCTAAGACTCTCCATACGTCGTCCCTTTATGATTTGAAATTCTTCTAGCTTCAATATAAACTTGAGTATGGAACCACAATCTACATCACATAACAAACTTTATGTTAATAAAAATACTATGAATGTCATTATCACAGAAATAGATATACCTTGAATTGTAGATTCATAAAATTTAACCATTTCCTTTTGAAGCCTCTCCGAATTGACAAATATGTTGGTGTACTTTGTGTACATGAATTCCTTCCTAGATGATTTTTTCAACTCTTTCTTTGATGTAGCCGAATGATAAATGGATGCAGACATAACATCATCTATATGCAAGCAATTGCCAAGAGTATTAGCTACATCCTCATTGGTCATCTTCTTCCTTAGAGATACCTTGTAAGGGCATGGAAAAATACTTTGCAAAATACCTTAGTTTTGTAGTGCCTGCTTCAAAAGATTATACAATGCAGTGTATGCTCTAGTACTAACACCTGCTTCATCACATACCATCTGTACCTCCCTAGGAGCAATTATATCTTATAAGTTGCCTGCAAAATCTTTAATCACTTGGGTCTTGATGTGATTTCCTATTGGTGACTCCAAACTCATAAGCACATGATTGTTGCTTAAACAAGAATTTAGCAACTTGTTGCAAATTCTGTAGGAATACGAACATGTACACTCATTGAATGAGGAGCATGCATTGGTGTTGGCTTCATGTTCATAATACATGTGAGCACCATGATGTTCCTAAAATCAAGCACGAAATAGAAAGAAGCATAGAGATGGCTGGAATGGCATGTAAAGTAGTTGTATTGCAAGAAAAAAGTGTGTTTTGGTGTGTGGATAGGTCAAAATGACTTTTTCCAGTGTTTAAAAGTGAGAAAAAAGTTTTTTTTTCAAAATTCATGTTTCAAGGCAACCAAAGTTACGAGTTTGATTATGTGGCACTTAACTTTTGGAGCTATTTTGAAAAGCATGTTTTTTAAGTGTTTTTTATGAAAACTAGACTAAAAAAAGTAACTTCTGACATATGCATAAAAGTATGGGCCATTTTGAATAAAGAATAGCTGAAAATTAGACTGTTTCAAAAAATTCATTTTTTAATTCATATAGATGGACGGATTTGATGAGGTGAAAAATGGCTTTCCTCTCTCTTTGTGCAAATGAGAGAGATGATCTTAGCTCAGCCTAAAAAAAGCCTACTTCATCCTACCAAAAAGTGCTCTATTAAATGCACTTTGTCCCCTTAACAAAGAACAAGATTAAGCTTAATCTCTAAAATTAGGAATCCTTACAAGGCCCATGCACGGTTCACTTTTTTCCCTAATGGTTTCTCACATCATAATGAAATTTTGACTTGTCAATTCTTAGTTGCACTCATAACTTGAAAAGAAATCATCTTAGAGATTGGCTTTTCATTGATTCCTTTGTTCATATATAATCTAAAAGATGTTTTTTATGCCAATTAATAATAGGACCAGTTTAAATTTGAACTAGGTATTATCTCCGGATATGATCAGGATTTTGAAGTGTAAAGGAGTAATTCATTAGCCAATCATATTGTTCATACAAAGAAGATAGAAAAAGCTTTTACCATTTGAAAATTTATCATTTTATGCATAGGAAATGATAGTATCTAGGGTATATTACAACCCCCTAGTTTATCTTCTTCTTATTTTCCCTTTACTTGGAAAAATTGTGTAAAGAAATAGTTCTTAATTATCCCAAATAAAGAACTTATGTGAAAGGAAAAATTGATACTTCCATCTTCCAATATTATTTGGATTCTCTTATAGAATCATTATGATTCACTCTTTTACAGTCGAAATACCAAAAGGGAACAGAAATTGTTTAGAAAACAAATAATAGTTTATAAGATTTGACCTCCCAATTGAGATAATCAATGATAGAGGTACTAATTTTGTTAATGAAGTCATAGAGGTTCTATTAAAAGAATATTTGGTTTTTCATTAAAAAATCAGCTCCATATCATCCAGAAGCAAACGAAGCTGAGTTCCATTAAATTACTATGCACCATTTTGACAAAGTTATTATATTCAAGATGTTCAAACTGGGATATTCAATTGCACCATGTAGTTTGGGCTTATCATGTGGCGTATAAGACTATATTAGAGATGCCCCTTTTAACATAGTATATGGACAACTTGTAATTCTACCTATTGAGTTCTAGGTACCAACTCTCAAACTTGATAAACTTGATGCTCTACAAGAAACATGCCTTCAGACTATAGTGGGAATTTGTCCTCACAAAAAATGACCAAAAAAAAAATATTTTGATGCCCATATCAAAGATAAGAAGCCTCAACAAGGTGATCAAGTACATGTTTACACATTGAAACAACATGTTAAGAAGATGTAGAAAAGAGGGCATGGCCTTTATGTGATACATTTTATATCACCTATTAGTGCCATTCAATTAGCCACATTACAAGGGGATACTTTTCCCAATTACATCAATGGGTGTAGAGTTTAATTTTATAAAAAAAACTCAATAAAAGAATCTTAAGACGGTTGCAATTGGTTATGAATAGTCACAACAAGACAAACAAAGCACCAAAGCCAAGGTTCAACAGGAAGCCTTCGAGTGTATACTAAAGAAAAGAATTCTTTTAAAACACATAGATCAAAACATGTTCTTTAATGTGCATAGAGAATTACTAATGGGGTCATTCATGCAACCTCAACCCTTTGCCATGGCTATGTGTCAAGTGCATTCACATGCAAAGTCATTGAAACAAAGACCTTGAATAACTGCTCAATTAGGAAACACCCCTAAGAATATGGTCATTTCTTACTGATACAAGTATTATAGCTAATGTTATTAGATTATCTCTTCTATAGAGTCTCAAGGCCAAATTGAAACAATTGAAGCTTACAGGGTATATCAAACCCCATGCACTCAAGAAGTTAAGCTTTCCATGCATTTGGTAAAAGTGAAATTATCTATGTAATTCTTAGTCTATGAGGAGGACGATATAATCAATAGGTCGTATTGGGATAAGATTGGGTATTTGACACTCTATAGGTCTAATCCTAGACAAGGACAAATTGATACTCAAATGGAAAGGAAAGAATATCATTGTACCTCTTTTCACTTCCTCTTCACTTAATAGTTTGATATCCAATGAGACCCCAAAAAATTTTGAGCCTCTCTCTAACATTATAACCATACTCAAGTAGCCACTTGTTAATCAAGTTAAAGCCAAATGCAAGCACAAGCAAGTATAGGAGAAACATACACACTCGAAAAAATGCATAGCCTTAATGGCTAGACAATACTAGTTACCCAAGTCTCTTGTGGCCGCACATCACTCTCAGTCACACATTTGTGTCCCCAAGAAACTAGTAATACAATCTGAGTATCCTCCTCCCATTCGCAAGAAGAGATGTGCCTCACATAAAAGCCACTTCAAAGAAGAAAGTCCCCAAAAAAAACATCCACAACCTGTATTCAAGTAGATTTGAATACCTAAGACTATTCGTGCCTCATGTGCTCAATATAATCAAGTAAGGGTTCCTAAATCTTCACTTTAGTCTAAATCTATACCCCACACCTCAACAAAATCTATGGTGAATGAGAGAAAATAGGCAAGGGAAATATGGGGTGAAGCTTTGCAAGAAAAATTTCTGCCCAAAGCCACACATAGGCAGGTTCAGGCCTTGACCTGTACACTAAAATAAAGATAGGTCCAAAAATAAACAACAAAGCAAAACGGAGCCTAGCCTCCAGTGGAAGTGAATTCCAAATCAATGAGTGGCACCAAAGACCACAACAAATATTAGGTGGGTTCTTAGGACATGTTTCATTCCTTCTCCAAACACCTTAGCCATCTCTTCAATGGTAGCACATCCCTTGGTTAGTCTCTCCATCAAAGAATGTGCACAATAGCTGAAAGCATTGTTTCTTAGATTATCATCATAATTGTGCACCTCATGCTTGTGAAATGTAAGCTTAAGTTTAAGAGAGCAAAAACCCTTGTATACATGTACGTAGTTTTTATTTGTTTTATATACTAAAAAACAACATTGGCCACCTAGTGGTTCAAGAATGATGATACACAAAATAAGGTATGTGAAGCTAGTCATTCAAGAACCTCTTCCTGCGATAACCATGTGCCTAAATGAAAAAACGTGTCTCTTGCACCATTCAAGTCCATTGCACTTAAAGTACACATCATATATAGGGCCACATTGCATGACCTTGCATGAGAAACAATTGTTACACCCTTGTATGTGAGGAAAGAACACATGTATACATTGCTTTAGTACTCACCGTATGGGATTATATGCTGCATTGTATATTGGTTGCAAAAGGTCTATGGAATATTGTGTAGGGTGGTGAAAAATGTCCTATTACACTTGCAAACACGATTGTTGAAGGTGATGCAGATGACATTGAAGATGATGATATCCTTCATGTTCCTACTCGTGCTGCAGTTCTTACTGCAACCACCCGCAATGCAAATTTGTTGGGATGGCAAATATTCTCAAGCACATGCACTGATAGCTTTGTCTATAAAAAGTGCCATTACTCCTCACATTCGCTCTTGTAGAACAACTAAGGATGCTTGGGATACAGTTACCACTTTATAAAAGGCAAGGAATGAGGATCGTGTTGCTTACCTCCAAAAACAATTGGAGAGTGAGCACATAAATGAAGAAGATTCCATGGACATTTTTCTGACAAAGATCAAAGATTGGAAGGAACAGTGGATTTATACTGATGAAGTCTTGCTTGACAGCTCACTTGTGCAGACTATTCTGAATGGTCTTCTCGATTAATATCAGAGTTTTGCTTTTGCTCTTTGTTTGATGATGAATGGCAATCCAAATGCCCTAACATTTGAGGAGTTAGTTTGTGTTATGTTGCAGTAAGATTAGTCTAGGCAGAACATGTCCATTATGTGTGTCGCAGATCAAGCTTTCTTGGCTAGTTAGAGGGGCAAAGGAAAATGGATCTCTTCTACTAGTAAACAGAAATATGCTAATTCTGCACAATCAAAGAAGGATGACATAGATGAGAAGAAAACAGAAAAGCAGAAATAGTTTTGCAAATACTATAAAGGAAATGATCATGGCATAAGAGCTATCCAAAACTAGATGCTAAAGAGGCAAGGAAGAAAGAGGCTGGAATGGTTGTTGCAGAGGCCTCTACACCAAAAACAGAGTCTGCTAATCTTGTGCAAAATGAAGAATGGGAATTTACCACTATTTGTAGTTATGATTCATCTTCTCATGAACAACGTATGTATGCAGTAGACTCAGAAGTTTGGTACTTTGATAGTGGGGCAACCAAACATATTACATTGCAGTGTAGTTTCTTCACTTCACTCGAGTCTGCCCCTATAGGGAATAATGTCACATGCACCAACAACTCCTTTTATCGTGTCATGGGAGTAGGGAAGATGATTTTGACTACTACTAATGGTAGTTCTTTTACATTGTCAGATGCTTTATTTGTGTTAGGGATCAAGAAGAATTTGTTATCAATTTCGGCTTTAGCCAAGATTGGATTGGTTGTGAAATTTGTTGATGACAAATGTACAGTTCATGATCTGTCAAATGGCGATGTAATTATTGCTTCTTGCATTTTATGTCATGGGTTGTGTAAGCTCATAGACTATGAAAATTTTTGAATGATTCAGCATGTGTAGTACATGATTCTCAGGCTATGTCAGATGCAAAGCTTTGGCATGCATGCTTTGGTCATTTGAGTTTTGTGAGTTTGTTACACCTACAGAAATCTGAAATGGTGTCCTCTCTGCCCAAACTTGAGGCACCTGGTACACATGTTTGTGAAGGCTATATTTTGGGTAAAATGTAGCATTCCTCATGCCCAAAAGATGGTTCAGTTCGAGCTACTAAAAAATTGTAGCTTGTTCAGAGTGATCTCTGTGGTCCTATGTAGACACCCTCTTTTGGAAACTATCTTTACTTCATGACTTTCATTGATGATTTTTCCAGGCATGCATGGGTATATCCATTGAAAGCAAAGTTCGAAGTGTTTATGTGCTTCAAATAGTTTCTGGTTTTGGCTGAAAATCTATCAGAATGTAAAAATGGGAACCCTCTATTTTGATCGAGGGGGGAAATATATGTCTTCTAACTTTAATGCATTTTTGGCTAAATGAGTGTACAATGCCATATACACCTCAATAGAATGGAGTTGTTGAACAGAAGAATAGGTCACTCATGGAGATGGTGAGGTGAATGGTCAAGAGTTAGGCTTTACCACATAGTTTCTGGCTTGAGGCTATCATGTGTGCAACATATGTACTTAATAGGTTTCCCACTAACACATTGCAATCTATCACTCCATATGAGGCTTGGCATGGTTGTAAGCCATCTGTTGCTCACCGATGTGTTTTTGGTTGTTTGGAATATGCATTACTGCCTGAACAACAACACAAAAAATTGGATGATAAAGCAATGAAATGTATTTTTGTTGGGTACAATTCTGAAAGCAAAGGCTATCGTTTGTATCATCCATAGACTAAATGCATTTTGGTTAGCGGTGATGTTGTTTTTGTGGAAGATGCTATTCAACCATTACTTTCATGTACTAAGGAGACATTAGTTAGCTCCAAAGACATGCATGGCACTTTGCGACCTCTTTTTACAGGTGCACAGTCTAGTGCTAGTCTAACGAGGCAACTTCTCAACCTTTACAAGTTTCATGTGATGATGCAGATCATTCCATTGTGATGCAAATTTACATGACGCACTTGTTGATGAGAGAGCTGATATTGAGGAGGAAAAAACTATGCCAAAATGGCTGGTGTAGAATTTGCGTGAAAGCAAATTAGATGCACCTCTATCATATCACACTCGTTCAATCTCTCATAGTGCTTCTTTTGCATCAGATTGCTATGCTATGGCTGCCTCTAGTCTCTATGATAAGAATGAGCCTGTTTTGTTTGATGAAGCACAAAATTCTAAAATTGGATGATTACTATGCAATCAAAATATGATGCTATCATGAAAAATGGTACCTAGTCTTTATGTGACTTGCCTCTTGGCAAGAAGACCATTGGCATTGAGTGGATATACAAGCTGAAGTGTAAGCCTCATTGGAACAATTGATAGGTATAAGGCTAGGCTTGTTGCAAAGGGTTATGCTCAAGAAAGAGGCATTAATTTTGATGAGACCTTAGCTCCTACATGCTGAATGACTACTATTCATAACATATGTGCACTTGCAGCTCATCATGGTTGGAATGTACATCAGTTGGACATTAAAACTACATTTTTGAATGGTGACTTGCATGAAGAAGTGTATGTTTTTCAGCCTTGTGGCTTTATGCAGAAAGGGCATGAAAACAATGTGTGCAGGTTGAAGAACGCATTATATGATTTAAAGCAAGCACCATGTGCTTGGTATGAAAAGATACATGCCTAGCTGATTGCACATGGTTTTGAGAATAGTCCAACTGAAAGCACCTTATATGTTAAGTGTGTAAATGATGTGCTTTTAATCATTGTTGTCTATGTTGATGGCATGCTGCTCACTCGTCTTCATGAGAAGCATATTGCTGATTTTAAGGTTGATTTGCATGCCTCATTTGGTACGTCAGATTTGGGGCATTTGCATCATTATTCAGGCATTTAGTTTATGCAAGTTGATGGCATAATAGATTTGTGTCAAACAAAATATATTGACACATTATTGTAGCATTTTGGCCTTGAAAACTGCAAACCTATTGCCACTCCTATGGAGACAGGTTTACGATTGAGTCTTCATGATGCTCGAGATGCATTTGATGTTGTTCTCTATCAACGTTGTTGGATGCTTGATTTACTTATGCATTGCTTGGCCAAATATTTAGTTTTCTGTCTCACAGATGAGCAGGTTTATGCATTGCCCAGATGTCAAGCATTGGCAGGTAGTTAAGTGCATCTTTTGCTACTTGAGTGGTATCCGGCTACTTGGATTGTTTTATCCCAAGGGGGGATCACTGCAGCCATATTTACATGTTTTTTTTTACTCTGACTGGGTTGGTTGCTATGACACTCGTGTGTCCACTAGTGGCTTTTGCTTCACACTTAGTAGCTCATCTATATCTTGGTTGAGCAAGAAGTAGCCTATTGTGGCCACTTCTAGTTGTGAGGCTGAGTATAGGGCAACTTTCATAGCGACTCTTGAGTGTGTGTGGCTCAGACGCCTTATGGTTGATTTGGGTGTTGTTCAGTCTTCTACTACCACCATCTTCATTGACAGTCAGAGCGCATTGGCAATTGCAAGGAACCTTGTGTTCCATGCTCGCACTAAGAACATTGAGGTGTATTATCATTATGTCAAGGAGAGGTTTCTGTGCTGGAGTGATCAACTTGGGATATGTGCCCACGTAGGAGAACATTGCATACCTTTTCACGAAGGCTCTATCTAGGGAGAAGTTTGAAGATTTTCACAAAGATTTGGGCTTACTTCCTTTTGTGGATTGATTCCACATAGCTTGTCACTTCCTTATACATGAGTGCCAGCTCCTTGTTCGCCACATCACTCCCATGGGGGATTTGTTGATATATTTAGGTAGTGATGTGTGTGAACACACTAGGAACACCGAGGCACGTTTTTCCCTCGACTTGTATATATGCTTATTGCCCTAATGGGTTACTTATCTTTGTACATTGTAGTGTTAAAAAATTCAATATTGTGTGTTGTGCTCCAAGCTTTTTCTTCTTCCTTGTGCTTTTTGTGTGCTTCCGCAGACCTCAAACTCCAACATATATATCTCCCTACAGTTCACCATGTAAGAAGGCATTCTTCACATCCATTTGATGCAAAATCCATCCTTTTGGTGTAGCCAATGCAATATGTGCTCTCAAAGTATCCATTTTAGAAATAGGGTTGAAAGTTTCCTCATAATCAGTGCCATATGTCTATGCATATCCTTTGCTACCAATTATGCTTTATACTTGTTTATGCTACCATCAACATTGTGCTTTACCTTGTGAACCCACTTGCAGCCTATGTATTTCTTTCCTCATGGCAATGGAACCAAGTTCCTCATCCGGATCCTTCTCCTAATTTGCATTTCCAATTGCATCTTCGAAACAAATAGGTTCAACATCTTGTATTACCTTTGGCACAATGATGAGTCATGTAACTATCATACTTCAATCATTGTACTGAATTCTATATCATCCCAGATCATCTTGGTCCGAGGTCACTTCTTCTTGTTGTATCCTTTGCATATGCCTTTCTTACACCTAGATTCTTCACAAAGGGCAATCCAAGTTCCTCATCAAGGTTCTTTTCCACTTGATTCTCCAGCAGTGTCTTCAAAACCTATAGATGTTTTATTACCAACAAAAACCTTTTCTTTACCTTTCTTGGACATAGTTGATGAATTTGTTGGACTGAAATTTCCACACAATCTTCCACCCCACGGTTTTGAGTTGGAAGTGTTGCCTAGTGACACGTCAGGTCTACTCATAACTTGAGATTCTGCACTTGATTTTTTAGCATTTCCTTTGTCATTTGAGTCAAGATTAAGTCCTTCTTTGGCATTTGCATAGAAGATTGACATTTCATCAAACACCACATCTCTGCTTACCATCACTTGTCCTGTGAGTGGGTTACCTAATGAAGACATTTCTATGCTTTTGGGTCACGTTTTGTCCTCAACTCATCCGGACCATGTACACGTGCAATACAATTGAGTACTCTCATATGTGATAAGTTTGGCTTTCAAGATGTAAAGTTATCTTTAGGTGTAAGTCGATTTACAACAACAATCAAATTTCTATTCATGATGTATATAGCAGTGTGCATAACCTTTGCCCAATAACAATGAAGCATATTTTTCTCAACCATCAAGGCTTTTGCTATTTCTACAATATGTCTATTTTGCATGTAGCAATGCCATTGTGTTGTGAAGTGTATGTGCATGAAAACTATCTTCGAATTCCATGAATTTTTAGAAAAATATTGAACTCATTTGACATGTATTCACCTCCTTTATCATATCCTTATGTATGAATATATTTCCTTGTCCGCTTTTGGGCCATAAGCTTGAAATTTAAACTGAGTAAACACCTCACTCTTCTCTTTCATGAACTATACCCATACCTTTTGTGTATGGTCATCAATGAAAGTGACATACAACCTGCAACCTCCCATATATCTGGTCTTTGTAGGAGTCTAAACATCTATATGTACTATTTCTAGCACATTCTCACTAAAATGCTTCACATGTGAAAATGATGCACTTGAATGTTTACCGAATTGGCATGCTTCACATACCTTTTGCATCTCTGCTACCTTGAAATTTGGTAGTCCATTGACAAGCTCCTTTGACGACATCAAATTCAGCCTCTACAAATTTGCATGTCCAATTCACTTGTGCCAAATCTCTATGTCAACAATAACACCTACAACTTTTGCAAACATGGCTGCATTCAATTTAGGAATTTTCACATTCAAGCTGAAAATCCTACCAAATTTATTCGCTTTGGCAACCAACCTTCCATTCTCTTTATACTCCTCTACATATAAACCATCAACATTGAACCTGACATGTAATCCCTAGTCAATGATTTGTCCAACAAAAACTAAATTCTTTGTTATATTTGGAACATGTAGTACATCAGCAAGAGGTTTTAACTTCCTGTCCTCCATGGATAGTGCTATGTTTCTTGTATGATCAATAGGATGTGATGTATCATTGCCTATTTCAACAAATCTAGGAGTATACAATTTTTGCAAACTACTAAACCATTCTGCATGGCTGATCATGTGATTTGAGGCACCTGAATCAACATACCAAACATTGCCATTCAATTTTGAAGCATCAACTAACATTGTATTCATCATGTGATGTTGGACCATGAACAACTTCTTTAGATTATCTGCACTTGTGGATACATGGTTATTTTGTTGCTTTCTACTATTTTGATTCTTCAACCTGCAATCACATCTTTTCCTCTGATGAAGCACAAAATTCTGAAAATTGGATGGTAGATATGCAATCAGAATATTATGCCATTATGAAAAATGGTGACAGAGTTTACCGCAATTCTAGCATCCCTTACTGTCATTACCTGAATCATTTCTTTGGAAATTTTTGTGGCCTCTTTGGCTTCCCCTACCTCAAAATTGTCCTCTACTTCTTGCGATTCTGTTGTTGACCTTGCTCTTGGTTACTATTTCCTCTTCCACTTCGAAAGCTTGTTCCTCAGCCTCTTCCTCTACCAAAATAGAATACCGAGTTAGAGCTAGCTTTTCTTTTGGAGTTCGAGTCTTCAACAAGGTTCTTTTCTTCAATTATCAGCATGGACACAAGGTAAACAAAATTTGGAATATTTTCCATGATCTGAATAGAAGTTCTAACCTATTTATAAGCAGTTGCTCGACCTCGAGAGAACACTTCTACCTTATCAACATCATCTACATTGATGCCAATAGATGCAAGCGACTCACATATGCTTTTGATTTTTAGAGTAGTCACTTATCGGCATGCTTTTTTTCTCTAGTGTATGTGGTGCATTCTTGAGTTGCAATTTTTGTGCCTTTGTGTTGGTCTCATAGCCAATTATGCTATCAGGTATGCTAAGAGACATCCTATACATTACCTTCCGTGCTCCTTGGTTCCAAACTTCATATGCTCTTAACTGATGTGGAGGTTGATTCCTCTCTAATAGCTGTGGATCATTTTCAGTCTCTCCTTTGATGTATTTTCAATAGCCTTTTCCCATTAGGAAATTTGGCATTCTAAATCTCCAACCATGAAAGTTGTTCTTGTCCAACTTATTGCTCATAAGTTGACTCATTCCATCATCATTTTCCATTTCTACAGCGATTCACAATACTGCAAAAACACTAGAAGTAGTACTTCTTCTTGAAGACTATCACATTGACTCCACAATTCAATCTTAGAAAATCATAGTTTTTCTGTACCAAGAGTACATGAAATCACTTGAAATTTTGGATTTGGAATATCTGAGAGATGTCGAATAGAATGCAAGTCATAATCTTGCAATTTGGCTTGTTTTTCCCATGGGTCCCAACTTGCAAACTCAAAAAGGAGGTCAAGATGGCTCTGAAACAAAAATATGAGAAAAATAAGTGAGCCTAAAGGGATAAATCTCAAAAATATTTTGATGTCTTCTACCTTCACACCAAAATAAATTGCAATCTGGGATCACTTGTGAAGCACACGTTCTCCACACCTTCTCATGAAATCCTCACTGTCCCTCTTCTGCATGAGCTCTCTACAACTACACTGGCTTTGATAACATGTCAATAGAAAGGAGAAAAGTAAGAGAGCTCTCACACACTCTCACACACAAAGAGTGGATCACACACACATTGACGCAAGGAAGAATGATCTTCTTCTTATTCTTCTATTACATAAAGAGAATATACAAGAATGACCTAATACAACAATACAACCAATCCAATATATAAAGAATAGTACATAAAGAAACCCCTAATGTTTGCAAATGAGTGAGTTGGCAAGAATGCAAATGTACCATCACTTGTGAAGAGATGGATAGGTATGTGTTGAAGATGAAGAGGTGTTGCAAAATCTTTGCTCTACACTAGCCAAATGAACTCCAGGAGTAGATGGTGGGCCCTTTTAGCTTGCCAATGGATGTATTAGACACCCTATGTACCTTGGAAGATCACTTTCAAAAAGATAGATCAAAACAGATAAGTTGGAGTTAGCTCAGAGGTGAAAACTTGCTATTCTTGGTTAATACACCTGTCCAGTGTTTTACATAATTCTCTGAGCACAACAGCAATTAGATTAATTCCTCTTGGGGAAGGCTAGGTAGCTTAAAGAGCTAACTTTAGAGAGTAATCTCATCAAAAATAACAAACCACACACTGAGAATGACTTTTAACAAGTGATGACATCATCCCGATTTTCACGGGCTGCTACAGAAATAGACCAGTGAGTAGAAAAATTAACATAACTCAAGATGTAAGAATCCAATGATCATGAAAATTTGTATGCTTATACTAGACAGTAAGCTGAATCCAACAAGCTTAAAATCACTGAATTTGGATGAGTAAATACTGAGAAATGACTCTGACAAGATGACTGAAAAAGTCGGGTACCTGACAGAGAAGTGAAGATGAACATACCCTGTTGACTTCAAATGAACATAACTGAAGATTCCAACATCCAAATGACATGAAAATTTGTGAGCATATAGTAGCCTTATAGAGCTAACTTTACCAAGTTAAATCACTGAAAATGATGAACCAAGTGCAGAGAAACAATCTCTGCAAGCTGACTGAGAAAAACTGAAGTAATGGCAGTGAGTAGTACACATCACAAGAACATGGAAAGATGAACTCAAATAATCATGAAAATGAAAGTATATTGCTTGTACAATACAATGCCTTACTGATACATATGTGTGCCTTGTAATCACACCTTGATATGGCATAAAGCTCAGCTCTTTGAGGTCTTCACATAGGTCTCTCTAACCACGACTAAAACTGCCATCTATTTATAGTTGAGTTTGGGAGGCTAACTTCCCTCAATCACTCTCCAATCAATCAATGATTGATTTGATTCTCTACCTACCACAAATCACGAATTCGTGGCTCCTCTTTCCATTCTTGATCATGTGGACTCAACCACTTAAGATTCTCTTACTTTTACATTAAGTAAACTCTTCAAAAGTTACAAGAAGTAGTTCACAAGTGAACTTTACATAGTCTTCTTTTTAAAGCTTCTTCTAAGACTTTGTGAGACTCAAGCCAATACTTAGGCTTGTCATAGACTTGCTCCAACAGCTCCCCCTCAAGCCAAGTATGCTTGAGGTCTTCAATCTTCCAAGATTACCTGCAAACCAATCATAGCCTTGAATTTGCAAAGCTTTGTACCATCCAATGCTTTGGTTAGAATATCTGCACATTGTTGATGAGTGGACACATATGATATTTGAATCTCTTTGCTTAGAACCTTTTCTCGTACATAGTGATAATGAACTTCAATATGTTTAGTCCTTGCATGAAAAATAGGATTAGCAGCCAAGTGAATAGAACTCATATTGTCACCAAAAATAGTTGGAGTTCCAAACTCCAATCCAAGATCTTTGAATAATGTCTTCATCCACATAGCTTCTTGTGTAGCTATAGCAAGACCTCTATATTCAGCTTCAGTAGAAGAGAGAGCAACTGTGGGTTGCTTCTTGGATGACCATGAAATAAGCTTTGAACCTGCAAAGGTAAGATAACCTGAAGTGCTCCTTCTATCTTCCTTGGAGCCAGCCCAATCTGCATCAGAAAATAGCTTCAAACCTAAATCAGATACATAAGGATAGTAAAGTCCTTCATTTATGGTTCCTTTGAGATATTTGAGTATCCTTTTGGCAGCATCCATATGTGGTTTCCTTGGTGTGTGCATAAATTGGCTTAGCACACTCACACTGTAACATATATCTACTCTTGTCAATGTGGCATAGTTGAGACTACCCACTAGACTTTGATATGATGTGATGTCCTCTATGAGTTCACCTTCATGTGAGCTCAATTTGTGATTAACCTCCATTGGAGTACCTGCAATCTTACAATCATGATCTTTGTAGACAACTTCCAAACCTAGGAAGTAGGTAAGTGAACCCAAATCACTTATCTTGAACTCTTCTCTCATCTGATCTTTGATCTTCTTCATACCATCTGCATCATTTCCTGTCAATATAATATCATCTACATATACACATAGGTAGATGACCTCGGAATTACTCTTTTTAATAAAGAGTGAAGGATCTGCTTTGCTTGGTTGAAAGCCTTTGTCCTGCAAGAATGAAACAAGCCTGAAATTCCAAGCTCTTGGAGCTTGCTTGAGACCATACAATGCTTTGTTAAGTTTACACACATAATCAGGATAAACTTGATTCTCAAAACCAGGTGGTTGTGCCATATATACCTCTTCTGTTATCCAACCATTCAAAAATGCATTCTTTACATCTAGTTGAAGTATCTTCCAATTCTTGGAAGAGGCAATACTAAGCAAAACCCTAATAGTAGGCATCTTTGCCACAGGAGAGAAGGTCTCCTCATAATCAATTCCCTGAGTTTGTGCAAAGCCTTTTGCTACAAGCCTTGCCTTATACCTGTTAATTGAACCATCAGAATTTTTCTTGAGTTTATAGACCCATCTTGAGCCTATTACCTTCATGGATGAAGTCTTGGGCACCAAATCCCAAGTGTTGTTTTCCTCAAGTGCTTCAATCTCTTCCTTCATTGCATGCTTCCATTCTGTTTTTGCTTTGGCCTCTTCAAATGATGATGGCTCCTCTTGGTTTATGTCCTGTGCTATGTAGATAGAATGTTTAGTTACTAATGAGGTGTCAAACCCATACCTTTCTGGTTTTTTCTTTTCCCTCATAGATCTTCTTAGGCCATGATGTGATGATTCTGCCTCATGTCCAAGTTCCTGCAATTTTGCTTTACCTTTAGACTTCCATGCTTTGATCTTTTCCATCTGACATTCTTCATCATCCTCTGAGGTGTCTTGTTCTTCAATCTTTGATTGTTCTCTACCAAGCTTTGGAAAATCTTCTTCAAGATCATATGGTAAATTGACCTTCCTGCATGAATCTTCATACCATGAATTGTTCTCATCAAAAACTACATCTCTGCTTACCAAGAATCCTTTGTTGGTAGGGTTGTATAACCTGTAGCCCTTTTGATTGTTGTCATATCCAATAAGTACACACCTTTCTGCTTTTGGATCCATCTTGCCTCTAACCTGTGAAGGAACATGAGCAAAAGCAATACATCCAAAAATTTTACAATGATCTAAACTTGGTCTTCTTCCATTCCAAGCCTCATATGGAGTCATCCCATCAAGGGATTTTGAAGGCAACCTGTTAATCAAGTAAGTGGCTGTAGATACAGCCTCAGCCCATAAGTAATTAGGTAAATGCTTTTCATTTAACATAGACCTTGCAGCTTCAACAATTGTCCTATTCCTCCTTTCTGCCACTCCATTTTGCTCAGGAGTGTACCTTGTAGTTACCTCTCTTTTGATTCCTCTTTCTTGAAGAAAAGAATCAAACTCATGGGAGAAGTATTCTCCCCCTCCATCTGACCTTAGCCTTTTTAGTGATTTACCTGTTTGATTCTCCACAAGAGCCAAATATCTTTTGAAACATGAAAAAACTTCATCTTTGTGTTTCATAAAGAATAGGATAGTCCATCTGCTGCAATCATCAGTAAAGGAAACATAATACCTTGATCCTGATATTGAAGCTTCCTTGCTTGGTCCCCATACATCTGTATGAACCAACACCAAGAGATCTCCATGCATATAACCTTTCTTCATGAATGGTAACCTGTGAGACTTTCCAAATTGACATGCACTGCACTTATAAATCATATGTTGTTTTGACAAATTAGGAAGTCCAAGTACACTTTGGTCCTTGCAGATTTGCTTTAATGACCTTTCACCAATATGTGCTAACCTTTTGTGCCATACTTCCAATTCTGTGAGTGTCTGACTACCATAATTAAAGAGAGCAATGTTTCTAGTGTCCTGTAATTCAAATGTGAACAATCTACATGTCTTTTCACCTTTTGCAATTCTTCTGAATCCTTGACTTGGATCTTCAACAAATGCTCCTGCTTTTGTGAACCTGACTTGCAACCCTTTCTCTACTATCTGCCCAACACTTATCAAATTCTTTTTTATGGTAGGGACATAGAGTACCTTACTGAGTAGGTTGATGTTTCCATCAGGTGCTTTGACATTGCCTATTTTCTCCACAGGATGTTTTGTATCATCTCCTGTTTGTACCTCATGCTTATTCCTTGGATCTTCTAAATCTGATAGGAGTGCCACATTTCCTGCCACATGATTTGAACAACCTGAATCTATGTAGAAAACATGCTCATCAGATTTACCTTGTGGCATAGCCATGTTCATGATCAATAATGAATCCTCTTTGTTTGAGTCTTCTGTGTAGTTATTGTAGTCTCTCCTTCCTTTGTAGCCTCCTTGATAGTTTGAATGATTGTAGTTGTTGTAGTTGCCATGGTAGTTGTTGAACCTTCCTCTTGAGTAGCCATAACTTCCTCTATTGTATCCTCTGCCTCTTTGATTCCTGGAATTCCTAAAGCAATTTTCAGTTGTATGATTAGTTAATCCACAAATAGAACATGAGTTGGAGTCTTGGGATCTCCCCCTGCCTTGTCTACCTCCTCTTCCTCTACCTCTGCCATGTCTTCCTCTACCTGCATAGTTAGCTTGATATGTACCTGCTTCATCATCCACTTTCTTTGCCTTTCCTTTGTTATCTTTAGACTTGCTTTTATCCGTGTATAAAGCTGAAGATTGATTACCTTTAGAGCTTTCTCCATTTTTGATAAGCTTTGCCTCTTGAGTAAGTAATTGTCCAATGAGTGTGTTGAAATCAGGTACATGCATGTCCATGTACAAATCCATAGCTGTGGTGAATGCTTCCCACTTGTCATCTGCCTTCAAGCCATTGATGACCTGCCTTACAATTTGCTCTTCATCTATTACCTCTCCAATGCTTCCCAACTGATCTGCTATGTCCTTGAGCTTTGTGACAAAATCAGTCACATTTTGTTTGGGAGCCTTCTTGAGAGTTGTGAAATCCAGCCATAGTTGATGCTTCCTAGCTTTAGTACTTGAAGCAAAGAAAGCTTCAAGTGCATCCCACACTTCCTGAGATGTCTTACAACTTCTAATGTGAGGCAACAAAAAATCTGAGATAGAGTTGAGGAGATAAGACCTTGCAAGTGCATCCTTGGAGCACCATGTGCTCAATCTTTCTTGCTCTTCTTGTGTTGGTTGACTTTTGTTCCTGAAACTTGGCATAACTTCATCTCCAGCCACATAACCATATAAACTTCTACCTTGGAGATAAGCTTCCATTCTTAATGACCAAGCTGAGTAGTTCCCTCTGTCCAATTTTTCAATTGATGAAGGAAATCCATCTGCCATGTTGTCCAACCTTGCTCTGATACCACTGTGAAGAGATGGATAGGTATGTGTTGAAGATGAAGAGGTGTTGCAAAATCTTTGCTCTACACTAGCCAAATGAACTCCAGGAGTAGATGGTGGGCCCTTTTAGCTTGCCAATGGATGTATTAGACACCCTATGTACCTTGGAAGATCACTCTCAAAAAGATAGATCAAAACAGATAAGTTGGAGTTAGCTCAGAGGTGAAAACTTGCTATTCTTGGTTAATACACCTGTCCAGTGTTTTACATAATTCTCTGAGCACAGCAGCAATTAGATTAATTCCTCTTGGGGAAGGCTAGGTAGCTTAGAGAGCTAACTTTAGAGAGTAATCTCATCAAAAATAACAAACCACACACTGAGAATGACTTTTAACAAGTGATGACATCATCCCGATTTTCACGGGCTGCTACAGAAATAGACCAGTGAGTAGACAAATTAACATAACTCAAGATGTAAGAATCCAATGATCATGAAAATTTGTATGCTTATACTAGACAGTAAGCTGATTCCAACAAGCTTAAAATCACTGAATTTGGATGAGTAAATACTGAGAAATGACTCTGACACGATGACTGCAAAAGTCGGGTACCTGACAGAGAAGTGAAGATGAACATACCCTGTTGACTTCAAATGAACATAACTGAAGATTCCAACATCCAAATGACATGAAAATTTGTGAGCATATAGTAGCCTTATAGAGCTAACTTTACCAAGTTAAATCACTGAAAATGATGAACCAAGTGCAGAGAAACAATCTCTGCAAGCTGACTGAGAAAAACTGAAGTAATGGCAGTGAGTAGTACACATCACAAGAACATGGAAAGATGAACTCAAATAATCATGAAAATGAAAGTATATTGCTTGTACAATACAATGCCTTACTGATACATATGTGTGCCTTGTAATCACACCTTGATATGGCATAAAGCTCAGCTCTTTGAGGTCTTCACATAGGTCTCTCTAACCACGACTAAAATTGCCATCTATTTATAGTTGAGTTTGGGAGGCTAACTTCCCTCAATCACTCTCCAATCAATCAATGATTGATTTGATTCTCTACCTACCACAAATCACGAATTCGTGGCTCCTCTTTCCATTCTTGATCATGTGGACTCAACCACTTAAGATTCTCTTACTTTTACATTAAGTAAACTCTTCAAAAGTTACAAGAGGTAGTTCACAAGTGAACTTTACATAGTCTTCTTTTTAAAGCTTCTTCTAAGACTTTGTGAGACTCAAGCCAATACTTAGGCTTGTCATAGACTTGCTCCAACATCACTCTCGATAGATAAATTTGGTTAAAGTCACTTAAAAGTGTCCCTAACATATATCCGCATAACCACTACGTGTCAAAGAGATGAAAAAGTGGTACATATCATCCTCGATATCACATGTTGAGCTTGATATCTCAACACATTAGACTTGCCATATGTATCAAAACTCATGTTTTATAAATGTGGTGATACAAGCATGTTCAAAGAAAATGTATCTTACCAAAGGGTTTCCCACCATGTCAATATGTGATTGTCTAAAACAAAAAGGGGTGGTTAAATCATAGTCAAATGTTGGACCATGTTCCGATATTGGACTATAGTCCAATCACAATCACGGTCAACTAGTTTTAGGAAAATTAGAACACGGTTTAACGTTGACCAAGATTCAACTTTTCTTATAAAAACAACCAAAATGGAGTTGGTTATTATTATGCCAACAATTGGAATACCAAATGGGCTATATTTATCTCATGGTTGTAATGAGGATTTTGGGCATATAATTAGCATCTGTAAAACTAAGCATATAAGAAATCATTGTGTGAACTATCAGTAGACTTTCTTTGTAATAGTATCCTAATGGACAGTCCAATAAGGCCTTGTATAGAAAGTCATTAGAGGGCTTGACCAAATTGGGTCACCTACTAGTAGAGGGTAATGAAGCTAATATTCAGCCTTCAAAGCATGTTGTAGATAGGAAAGACCATGAAAAGGGCTAGAAAATTAGTCTAGACCAACCTCCATAAGATGTAGAAGAAGTAGGGAGTGGCCTAAAAAAAGAAGAGACGACACACATGGTCCAATTTTGGAAAAGGAGAGATTGAAGCTAACACATGAAGTGTGCAATGGATAAATGTGCAAAAACCTAATGTATTAAATAATGTAGTAAAGATAGTGCATATAACGTTCATGCAAGAGAACTTGAAACAACGTGTGGCTTTTCATATTGGAACTTTTGGATGCATGTTGAAACCTTCGTTGCTAATACAATGTCAAAGTGTGGAAGATTATGTTTAAGCTAACACAAGAAGAAAATATTGAAGACATGCCAACCCCAACCTTGCTTCAAGGAAGAAAGCAAGAAGGAAGACATGGTTTGAGGTTCCACAACCAAGTTAGCCCAAGAAAACATGGTTTGAGGCTACTCACTCACATTAACCAAAGGAAGGTTCGAATCAAGTGGCTTTATCAAAGTGAAGTGATCCATATGTGATGAGACTCCATACTTAACCTCTTGTACATAGTTTTTGTGGCATTCATTTGCTTCTAATTAATGTGCTCCCTCTCCAAACTCCATGTAGTCATTGCATCTCTTGCTTCTAATATAGTCTATGCATGAGGACGGTACAAAGACTTTAGGTGGGGAATTGTAGCATTAATTCATCAGAGATCAATGACTGTTTCTCCTATATTTTAGCCCATAATGTATGTAGCTTTCATTGTAGAAAAACCATAACATAAGTTTCTCATCATTCAAAGTGGAGAATAGGCAACTCTTTCATGACTCTACTTAACTCGTGCATTTGAACACTCATCTTTTCACCCCTTCCTTGAAAGACTAGTTTAGGAGTGCCTTGAAAGAATCCGAAGTGTTTGTGTTGTTTAGGTACTTGCATTACATATCCACAAAAGCTTTCCTAGAGAAGTGGAGGATTGCGATGGTGTGGATCCATGAAAGAATCAATAGTTTATGCACTTCCAATGATAATGGCATAGATTTTCAAGCTTCATCTCGAATCCGAGCCATAAAAAACGTTACCTCACAAGAACACATGGTGACTATTAGGACTTGCTTTTGATCTCTCTCTCTCTCTCTATTACCTTTGTTATTTCATCAATACTTGAGCATGATGCCATTCATCTCTCTCTCTCTCTTGCCATTCCTCTTGCACCTGACCATTGAATAACCAACTCATCTATCTCTCTCTCTCTCTCCCCTTTCTCTCTCTGTCTGTCTCTCTCTCCCCTTTCTCTCTCTCTCTCTCTCCCCCTTTATTATGCCTCTTCTTCCTCCTATGCACAACCATCACTACCCTCATCTCTCTCTCTCTCTAATATTCATGCGATTGAGATGCCCTTTCTCTCGCCCTCTGTCTCTCTCCCCCCTTCTCTCTCTCTCTAATATTCATGCGATTGAGATGCCCTCTCTCTCTCTCTCTCCCCTTCTCTCTCTCTACTACTCATGTGATTGAGATGCTCTTTGTCTCTCCCTCTTTGTGCGTGCATGTCTTTTCCTCTAGCCATGATGTTTTAATGATCAAAGAAGAAAGGAAAATCACACACACCCAATATGTGTGTGTATATATATATATATATATATATATATATATATATATATATAACACTGAGTCACAACAAAGGAGAACAAAGACATGTTCTCTTTTTCTTTTTACCTAAATACCATTATATGAAGCAAAAAAGTGGGCATTTTACAATATCTAGAAAGCATCACGAGTCTTGCTTGTAAATATTGTCTTTAGAAGCTTGATCTCATATCCCAAGTAGTCAAGATAGATATACTAAAATTCTTGCTGCCATGAAAACTAGTTGTTGAGCATGACCAAGAATCCCACATCATGATCTTGGACAATAGATTAGAGTTGAAAAGCTACATGTAAGAATTCGCGAAGCTCCTTCATTACATCTATAACCTCAACAGGCACAGAAGATAGCTAATTAAAAGTTACTCAAAAATTAGAGTACATGTGTTGTAAAAATCAGAGCATTTTAACAAGGCAATTAAGATCATCCCCTTTGTATGGTTAAGATCCCCATTGAATGCCTGGCCATATTAACAGAATATGAAATACACTTCACAAAAGCATTCCCAAGAGAAGATAATATTCAACAAAATTATACTAAGAAACATTCACACATGATCAGAGAAATGCTCAAGATAAATCAAGCTGAACACCAAGTGGAAGCAGAACTCCAAATTATATTTCCATTAAAATGATCTTTTACATTTCATGTGTTTTACAAGAGTTATGTGAATCTACAATAGAAGCTGATCATAGCTTTCCTCAGGCTCAAGGGTATTGGTATCCTCTGGCACATTAGAACACCTATCTTGCCTCTCTTGCTCCAAGATTGGCTCTTCAAGGTCAGCCATGTCCCCAGGTTCATCTGCAAGTGGGGGAACAGGCTCCCTTGAAGCTGGTTGGAATCTCTCTGTATCTGCAATGTGCTTCCTTCCAACCTCTTGGTCTTCATCTGGGCATTCATTCAGCCCATTGATTCTCATTCTAATGAAGCTCACTTGAGCATCATCCTTCTCCACAGCTATGCAGTGCCTGAACATCTTTAAGGAGCAAGCCAGAGTCGTTCCTGAAACAGCAGAAAACCTCTTAGAGGCTTCAATCAACAATGACTAATGAAAATTGTGAAAATTGAAATTACCTGTGCCCGAAAAAAGGTCTAGGACCCAGTCATCATCATTGGAAAATAGCTGAAGCAATCTCATTATAAGTTTTTGTGGCTTCTGATAAGGGTTAACCAATGTCATGTCCCCAGCTACATGACGAAGGTTCTTGGTAACGGCTGGGAACATGAGCACATTTGAGATCCCATTCTCATTGCAATGCTCCCTAACTCTCCTTTTGCTTACTTCATCATAATAGCCCACTGTAATGCATTCAGTGGCACTCACAAACCGATGCAAAGGAGTGTGATTTACGTTTGTCTTCACCCTGCAAAAAAGAACTATGAGTCACATAGGGAATCATTAAAGCCATGGAGATAGAAAGAAGATTACTTACCAAGTGAGGCACTCCACAGCATGACATCTTGCCTTTAGAGCAGTTGAAACAGAGAAAGACTGGTCTCTGCTATGAAAAATTACTATCCTCCAAAGAGGAGACATAGTCAACTCTGCAAAATCAGTGACCATCTTCCGAATCTGAGGGTGTTTGAAGGGTTCATCATCATTAACTGATCCTAACATCCTAAATCCATAGGGTATGTCCGCTATGAGAAGGGAGAAATGCTTTCTAGGCACAACAGAACAAATATTATTTACATCACTACAGAACACATTGTAATATACAGGCCTAAGGGGGTCTAGGGGATTGGAGAAACATTTAAGATCGGGTTCATCATCAAAATCCATCTCCTTCGCTTTCAGTCTAGATTTCTCATGCCTTGCTCTTTGAATGTGAGCAAGGAATGCAGGGGGGCAATCATCTAGTACCTCTGTAGACTTACTCTTCCTTGGTTTCTGCAGAACAAATTGGAGAAACAATTAGAAGAGCTCTTCAGTACAGCAAACAGAACATAAATAACGGATGTATGGCATCGATTTCTTGTTGGGGTAGATGCTAGGCATCGACCTTCTACTGAAAATCGATGCTTGGCATCGACCTAGGGACCTAAGTCGATGCCTGGCATCGACTTTTGCCAGGAGGTCGATGCCAGGCATCGACTTTTGTTGCAGGTCGATGCCAGGCATCGACTTATGCTGAAAGTCGATGCCAGGCATCGACTTATGCCTCCAAGTCGATGCCAGGCATCGACTTATGTTGCAAGTCGATGCCAGGCATCGACTTATGCCCCCAAGTCGATGCCAGGCATCGAGTAATGCTGCAAGTCGATGCCAGGCATCGACCTATGCCCCCAAGTCGGTGCCAGGCATCGACTTATGCCCCCATGTTGATGTCGTGCAATGCATCAAATTGTTTAGTATGAAATATTCTGAAAAGAGAATCTACCCAATCACGAAACAGGATGAAATATTCTGATAAGGCTTTGTAGGATGATGTGGTTGGATAGTCTGCTTGGACCTCTGCCCAAGAAAAGCAACCCAACCTCTTCATCATCACCTCCTGAATCTTCATGTACACTTTATGACTACAGACACAAAAATATAAAAGAGACTAGGTTAGACAAGAAGCATGGGAGGAGGGAAAAAGGATCTAAGAATAACATACATACTTATTGAGCTCAGTCACCATCTCCTCGAGGCTTAACTCCTTCGAGATTACCCTTGACAAAGTTGATATGATCAATGTATCATCCTTGATTCCTTGAAGGGCCCTCCATGGGGTCAGCTTCATGTCCTCAGGAGCCTCTTCAATTGAAAGGTCAACTTTCCTTCCCTTTCCCCTCAGATCAATTTGTGGGTCTGGCCTCGACTTTCATTGCTTCTGGCCCTTGACCTCCTTGTGCTCCCACATTGTGAAAATTCTATCCTGAAGATCCCAGATCTCACCTGATCTGAATGCCAGTTGAAACCATGGATCATATTTCCTCAAAGCATCTGACTTTCTATTTTCATCCAATGCAATTCCAACCTCAATAAGGCATTGCTTTCGTAGATTGGGATGTATTCTCCCAGCTTCCTTCACAAGACAATCTTCGTATTCATGGTGGAAGAACCGAATTCTCTCTATGGAGGACATTTTCTGCCTGTAGTCATTGTCGTTGTTGTGATCCCAAGCAAGGAGCTTGGCTTCCTCAGTTGTAAGACCAGCATATATCTTACACTCTGCATACCTAAAGAAAAATGTAGTAGGGTGCTCCTTCACTAACTGTCTACAAGCCTCTGCAGAGTGTGAACCTCCAATCACATAATAAGTGTAATCCTCAAACAAACCCTCATTGAAATCCTCCACACAGCTGCACTGATTCGGATCCACCATGACAAGGAATGGCACAACAGTAGCATGAGGATTTATTTTCATTTTCTTCTTAAGATTCTGGACATGCAAATTATGTGGCTCCCTGATCTCAAGGGGCCTCCTCCCTGTGACTGGATCCACTGGTGGCCTGTGGATAATATTAATAGGCAGGTGGAACAACTGCCCCTTCTTCACAACTTTTCTTCTAGCTATGTCCTCCCTCATCTTATTCTGCTCAGTGCCAAGCACACCAGATGCAAGCTCTCCACCAGGTGCAACAATTATGTCCCCAGAGCTAGAGCTTGAGTCAGAAAAGTCCTCTTCTGCAATTATCTTCTTTTTCTTTTGGGGCTTTTTCTGCACACTCTGCTTACCCCTTGCCTTTACAGGGGTCGTCTTCTTGTGCTGTGTTGGCATGATATTGCCCTGTATCCATGGCATCAGGTCCTTGATGAAATTCACTGACTCTCTGCATATCTGAGCTAGCTCTTCCGGAACACAGCACTCTGGGCACAAGAAATCCATCTTGCATATGACATTTCTTAAACCTTTCGATGTCTCCACCAAGAAAAGCAGGTTGTCAGAATCTTCATCTTCATAATCCAATTTGTAAACAATTCCATACTGAAAACCTTGTGTTGTCGTGATCTTTCCTCTGCCATAGGCCCCTGCGAATACAAGGAGGACTGCATTCTTCTCTTCAACGTACTGAAGGCACCATTCGAGATTTGTCATGTCCCGAAGTGGACGATCTGTCCTCATGACCTCGGTCTCCCTAGACCTTTCCTTCATACTTGAATCCTCCACAGGAATTCTTGTGCTACTCTGTCCACCTGAGGATATGACTAGTGGGTTGCTGGCCTTCTCAGAGGATAATGATGCAATAATTTTCTTTGGCTTTGCTTGGTGACCACTGCCTTTGTCACGTTGCTGGTCAGCAGAGCCCATGGTGACTCTGAGCTTCTTGATGGGCCTTTCATCCTTGTACTCCGCATCCCTGAAGGCAATTGGAAATATCAGATCAAACGTAAATGTGGTTTCAAAGGCCCAAGTCCATGCAAGGCATCGATTTTGAGCTTCAGGTTGATGCCAGGCATCGACGTTTAAGTGCATGTCGATGCCAGGCATCGACTTTGTGTGCAAGCCGATGCCAGGCATCGACTTGAGGGTAAAAGTCGATGCCAGGCATCGAGTTGGGGGTGCAAGAGTCGATGCTTGGCATCCACTTTTGGGCCCAATTCGATGCCTGGCATCGACTTTTGGGCCAAGTCGATGCCTGGCATCGACTTTTACCCTCAAGTCGATGCCTGGCATCGACTTGCACACAAAGTCGATGCCTGGCATCGACTTGGGCAGAAAAGTCGATGCCTAGCATCGACCTGGGCCCAAAAGCCGATGCCAAGCATCAACTTTGCACCCAAAAGTCGATGGCTGGCATAGACTTTTCAGTGCATGTTGATGCCGGCAAGTCGATGCTTGGCATCGTTTTTTGGGCCCAAGTCGATGCCTGGCATCGACTTGCAGCCCCAAGTCGATGCCTGGCATCGAGTTGCAGTCCTAATTCGATGCCTGGCATCGACTTACGCCTTAAAGTGGATGCCAGGCATCGACCTGTACATGCTTTGGATCTATATTTCTAGAGGTAAGAAAAATAAATACCTAAAAATCAGATATTTACACAGACATACAGAGGGAATCTTTTTGGAATCTTTATTTATGTTATGATTTTGTCTACCTCTTGGTACTTTTGCCAACATTCTTCTTCTCCATCAGACTTGGCTTGCTGGTATGCTGACCTCTGTGCTCCATGGCTGCTTGTGCTCTGCTGCTCTCTCTTGCTCGTGGATTTTGAAAATGCGAATGATCTCCTCCTCTGGTATTTATAGGCAATTGGGTAACTTGAACTAGAAACTAACTGGATCTAACTGAATGAGTCCACTTGCTAACTAAATCTGTCAACTTATCTAACCAGGGAATAGCACCCACATAAATAGGCTGTTTCAGAGCCACTTTAATGAAATATTCATAGACCCTTGCAACTATTTATATACATTTGCATAGAAATTACATTTCAATGGCAAGAGTATGGTATGTCCATGAGGATGTCTAAACTCATGTAGAGATTTGTTTCTAAGAATCTCTTTCTTGGGAGAAAATCAAGTCAAAGTTGTGTTAAATGTTGGAGACTAATGACATCTTTAAAGTATTACCCTCCACACTTTAGTTCATATTCACATTTATCTTGTAACTCACTGTTGAAATGGAAAAGCACTATGAATAAACATTCTAGTACAGAACCTTGCAACTATTTATATACATTTGCATGGAAATTAAACTTCAATGACAACAGTATGGTATGTACATGAGGATTTCTAATCTCATGTAGATGTTTTTTCTTAGAGTCTGTTGCTTGGGAGAAAATAAGGACCAAGTTGTGAAATTAATGACATCTTTATAGTGTTATCCTTCACACTTTAGTTCATATTCACATTTATCTTGTAACACATTGTTGAAATGGAAAATCAATGTATGAATATACTTTCTGTGTGCCTCTTTTACACAATATTCTTTTCCAATATACTTTCATCTATCTCTTTGATATCTAGCCAAGACCACAATAAAACCTAATCCTTGAAATCTTAACCAAATGTAAAATTTCTTCTTGTATAGTGTTCAATGGCATAGCATATTCCAGTTGGAACTCAACTTGGATATATTCCAGTTGTAATATTTCTTCTTGTAAAATTTCTCCAAACAATTTTATTATATATTCCTGTTGGAACTCAACTTGGATATATTTTGATTCATTCACAATGCTTAGACTGAATGACTCATATGTAGTTAGAAATCAACTGTGTTTCTCATTTGAATCAAAAGTGAATCAAATCTTTGGTTCCCTTATTAGTGTATATTTGAGTAATTAAGTGATTTGATGTAATTTGATGTTTTATGTTATTTAATGTACTTTAATAAGCTTTTGATTTCATATCTTCTTGATGTGACATTTGATGTGATATCTTCACTTGATCTCGGATTTCTACTTATTTAAAAAGGTCATTCATCTTCAGTCTTCTGTGAACTCAGTGAAGATGAGCTCAATCTTTTCAGTGGATGCTTGGGCATCAGCTTCCTCTGCTCATATTGATTCATTGTTCTCAGTTGAGCCTTTCCAGAGAAGTGATGATCCCTATGATTTAGAACGTGCTGATGATTCCATGTTTTCTGTTGAGTCATTTAAGTTATCCAATTCACAGTGCAATGCTGCTCAACCAAATGCACCTCTTGATCTCCCATCTGATCCAACCATTGATCTCCCTTCTGACTCAAGTGCATGTGGAGCAACGAAAAAGCAAAGCAAGCTCAATCTACGATTTAAAAGAAGGTCTCGTGAAGTAAGTCGAAAAAGATTTAAATTTCTTACTTCAGATAGACAGATTGCATTGGATATTGTGAAGCATTGTTGTGGTTTGAAATGCTTGTATAATTTAGGGATGAAGAAACTAAAGCACATAAGAGAAAAATTCCTCCATTTAGATAGTGAAAGGCAAGATATATACCTTGTTTCTTGCATGCAAATGATTGAGGATAACAGGTCAGTAACGCGTGTTGGTTTTGAATATTTCTTTACTCAAGGGATGCCATGCTGTAGGGCTGCATTTAAAATTGCAATGGGTGTAGGAAATTTTAGAATACATAGGGTTCAACAAGGGTTTTTGAATGGGGATCTCATTTTGGATACGTTCCATGTTGGGACCAAAGGATCTGTTGGACGTCATGCAATGAATTGGATGATGAACTATTTTAGCTTGCTTTGTGAAGTTATGCCTACAACTGGAAGGTTGCACTTGTCAGATAACTTTACTCGTCGAGAGGTATTTCAAATATATAGAGAAGACATGGAAAATAGAAATGAGAAGTATGTGTTGTATCGTCACTTTACTCGATTATGGAAGGAAGAGTTTAACAATGTTTCTATTCCTCGTAAAGTTAGAATGGGTGAATGTTCAGTTTGTGCCACTTTGAAAAACATGGCAAAAGGGGCTACAACACCACAGGAAAAGCATAATTTTAAAAACCTTCTTAACAACCATCGTGACAGTCAAGCATTAGAGAGAAAGAAAGCAATTCATCATCGAAGTAAGGCACTCAGAAATCCGGAGCGTTATATGTGTTTGTTGATCGATGGTATGGATAAAAAAAAAACTTGTTTGCCACATTTTTATCGCATTCCTAAGGACATTGGAGATGAAGTCCTTGTGCAAATGCATTTGGTTGGCGCTTTGGTATACAATGGAACTGTAATGTCCAAGGTTTTCTTCACATATCCGAATGTGCATAATGATCCAAACCTTACAGTTACTGTCATTCATCGTGTTTTGCAATCATGGAAGGGTCTTTTGCCACCAACTCTATATTTGCAACTAGATAATACTCCAAGAGAGAATAAAAATTCTACAGTCTTTGGATATTTAAGCATGCTTGTTGAAAAACAGGTATTTCAGAAGGTTAAGGTAAATTTTCTTCTGGTTGGCCACACTCATGATCACATTGATCAAATGTTCAGTACTTTCTCTAAGAAGTTGGCACGTAACAATGCTTTTACTCTTCCGATTTTATCTGAGCTGATTTCAGAAGCATATACTCCAAAACCAGAAGTTCAACACCTCACACAGATTTATGACTTTAAGCACTTTTGCTCAATGGGCCTTGATAACTGTGCTAAGGTTTTGGCTCCATTGCACAATATTAGTTTCAACCATGTATTCTTGATGAGGAGGGTTGATGAAATAACCCTTTTATTTGCAAAGCAGTATTCATCTTCTCTTGGGTGGGAGCCTAAAGAGGGATGCAGTTTCTTATTGCAGGTGCCTAATTTGTCTACTGTAACAGTGTATGGTGCAGAACAATCACCATATGAAGATAAAAACAATACAGAAAGATGTGGAAGTGTGGTTGATCAAAGTAAAAGCTGGATGCATGCACTCATTGAAAAGAAGAGACATATTGAGCGTGCAAAAAAATATGTTGGAGATCAAGATGTATCTTGGTGGGAGGACTTTTTCAATCATCAAGAAGAGATTATACAGTATACAATTGCAGGTCACTGGCCAGTTGATGTTCCATTCACATGGGATTTTTGTACACAAAGATCCGTGAATGTGGCCCAAGCATGTAATGCAGATGCACTTCAAAGTTTTATACATCCACCAGAAAGAAATATTTATGTAGGCCCAAGGATGACAAAACAGGCAGAAGCAAGATGGCAAGGAAATTTAATAGAGATAAATGTTGGAACGCTTATTGCAGTACTTGCTGATGGTGATGAGGCTACCAGACCATTTTGGATTGCAAAGGTTTTAGAGATAACTAAAGATATTGATCAGAGAAGAATAGAGGCTTTGGTGGTGCATTGGTATTACACTAAAAGTAGTAATGCATTCACAGGTAAATATAACTTAGAAATGGTGTGTGATACTAAACGAACAGGTTCAAAAAGGAAAAAGAATATTCGAAGCACATCCACTCTTAAAATGGATGATGTAGATATTCTTGTTTATGATTTTTCCTTGACAAAAACTGGTCACTTGAGGAAAGCAACCATCAACATGATAAAACAAAAGCTTCCAGATGTATGTGGTACAGGAAATCATAGGAAAACAAGAAGAGTTGTGCATGATCCTGCAGAATTTGGTATGTACGTGGATGAAGATAGAGCTCTTGTGGATATAGAAGAAGAAGAAGAGAGCTCTCAACAGTATGAGACTGAATCAAGTGCATCAGATGATGAGGGTGTAGACATAGATCGACAAAGTTGTGAGTTGCATTGAAGCTCTCAGACATTTTTAGTGCTTATGTAAATGCCTCAAAGTAGTTTGGTTAATGAAACCATGTTTTGTAGCAATTTTGAATAACAATCAGATATCCACCCATTAAAGATATGTCTAAAATGTTATTTTTGTGTAAAAACTATTGACTTCTACATTCTTATATATATTTTAGACATGTCAATGTCTTATCATATAGATTTTGGACATGTCAATGTCTTATCATATACATTTTGTGACACGTCAATGCCTAATATAGTGGAATTTTGACTACATTTTGAGCTCATTTTTTTTTGAGAAAATGACAAAAAACGTCAAAAATTACTTGTTTTCACCTCATTTTTGTAATATATGTATACTGGTGTAAAGGAATTCCAAAAATGAGGTGAAAACATGTAATTTTTGACGAGAGTGTTCTCTTTTTACGACATAGTTCTCGTTTGTTACGACTCGCTGTTATATATATATATATATATATATATATATATATATATATATATATATATATATATATATATATGTGTGTGTGTGTGTGTGTGTGTGTGTGTGTGTGACCAAGTTAACTTTTACCGTTGACTTTGCTTGACCAAATTGGCTGACCTCATCAACCTATTTTGGTTAGCCTTGGTCGACCATAAAAAGGTTAGTCAAGCAATTGGTTTTTCCTTGTTATTCTAGTCAATGTCGAAACTCGCATGGCTAGCTCAAAGGGCCTAATAAGTAATCAAAAGAGGATCATTTAGGTGATAAAGCTAGCTTGAAGGTTCATTTTTGATAAAGAGATGCATGTGTGCAAATAAGAAGAAAATAAATTTACTTCCACGACTTAAAAATAAAAGAAAAATTTTATTAGAAGGGGATTGTGGAAGTAGTCATAGGAAGGACTACTTAGTGTAGTGCATGGGTATCCGCAAATTGTTTTTGATGCACGACCTTGTAGGGTGGTCCTATGAATGCAACTTTAGATGCACTTATTGAAAAGCATTGGGAAGATGCAGGTATTAGGCGATGTGCCCAAGGGTTATTCGATGAAGAGGATGCCTAACAGGTTGGGCATTTTTTAAGGATTTTTTCTTTCCTTTAAAAAAAAAAAAACTAGCCCTCATAAGGTGTACATTCCGTAAAATTGGAAAAAAAAATCACCTAATGATGATGATGATGATGCTTCAATAGCTCCCCCCTCCCTAAATTTTTTCATAGGTTGGAAGGTGGTTTCTATAAGAGCTGATTGCTTGTTTAATAGTCCTTGAACATCTTGATGGATGTATAAATAGGTACAATGCACTATTCCATATGGGTTCTACAACTTTTTGTGAGGTAAAGAGTCTTGAATTAAGCACAATGGCCATTATCATGTGGTAATTGTTCTCCACATCCGTGAGATCTAGAATAAGAAGATAACACCAAAATAGGAACGTGGTTGATTAATCATTTTGCACAAGATCTTCCTGTTCACTCTCTTCTTCTTAACTATGTTTTCCAAAATGTTTAACTTCCATGTATGTCTTCTTGAACACAATAGGCAATTGGTGGAATTCTTCAATATCAAATACATGAAGACATTGTCATGATGAGGCAAGGAGATGACTACACACTAAATATGCTAATGTAGGGTGCTTTGACACAGCCCAAATCTCTCAAGATGAGATAAGTATAGATAGCGTGCATCCCCTCTACCAAGTTTCACTATTAGGATCAAGCACCAGCTATAGCAGAGAACTTGTATTGACATGGCCAACCCTAATCCAAATTTCTTGTAACTAGGTTGAACTACCAAAAACTTTCTAAGACCTTCTTGTTATATGGCTCAAGACATGTCTTGGTTCCTCAGTGGAGATGTGTGACTATGGCCAACCATGTTGGCCTAATTGTTTACTCTTGGTAAGTATCTAATCAGCATCTATGCTTGGATATAGCTACTTGATGGTTTTTTGAAAGGAACATGTGAGTACTAAAGCAATGTATACATGTGTTCTTTCCTCACATACAAGGGTGTAACAATTGTTTCTCATGCAAGGTCGTGCAATGTGGCAATGGACTTGAATGCTGCAAGAGACACGGTTTTTCATTTAGGCACATGGTTATCGCAGGAAGAGGTTCTTGAATGACTAGCTTCACATACCTTATTTTGTGTATCATCATTCTTGAACCACTAGGTGGCCAATGTTGTTTTTAGTATATAAAACAAATAAATACGTACATGTATACAAGGGTTTTTGCTCTCTTACACTTAAGCTTACATTTCACAAGCATGAGGTGCACAATTATGATGGTAATCTAAGAAACAATTCTTTCAGCTATTGTGCACATTCTTTGATGGAGAGACTAATATATATATAACCAAGTTAACTTTTACCGTTGACTTTGCTTGACCAAATTCGCTGACCTCATCAACCTATTTTGGTTAGCCTTGGTCGACCTATAAAAAGGTTAGTCAACAAATTGGTTTTTCCTTGTTATTCTAGTCAATGTCAAAACTCGTATGGCTAGCTCAAAGGGCCTAATAAGTAATCAAAAGAGGATCATTTAGGTGATAAAGCTAGCTTGAAGGTTCAGTTTTGATAAAGAGATGCATGTGTGCATGTGAGTGGGGGGGTGGGATGTCAGGGGGTTAGAGGGAGTGGATGGAGAAAAAAAATGAGAAAAATTCATTGCCCACTTACTTACTCTCCCTAAAACTTAGTAGAATCCTTCTTCCTTTAGTTCCATGCTCCTTCTTCCCTTTTACTCCATTGTTCATCCTTTGACTCAACTTTGACTACTTTGACTTAGCAATTTTTAGCTCGGGTTTTGAGCTTCCTTCAATAATACCCCTCCCTCCTTTCTTTCATTTCCAACAGAGGTCTTTGTGGCATCTAGGATGAGTGACGACATTGATGATATTAGGTGGTGAATATCAACATCGTACTATAGTAGCTAAATATTGACATCATACTATAGTAGCTCACACGTATAAAACCTCTTAAATAGGTAGATTATAGCTTTTTGGATACATTTTTTATTTCTTGAATATCTTTTATGTGTATCCTTGAAAAAAATAAATGAATTTTATGCTAAAAGAAAATAAAAGGTTCCAGAATGAGGGTGTGCATGAGTGAATTTCCACCCTTAAAAAAATCAAAATATATGATGGATGATGTAGAGGAGCTACTGGGATATCTACTTTTAACAGGAGCATGCAACAAGCACTCCAGTACTTCACCTACTCAAGGGAGGTTCTCCTTTAGGGAAATATACCCTTTAACACTTCTGTGAGCAGGCAAATATCAATGATTGCACAGATTTGTGAATACTCAGGAAAATATTAATGACAACTGACCATAAAGGAAGACCAATCACTCCTTAGTTCAAACGGATGATTACAACATAGGCAAAAGAAATGCTCTAGAGTTGATGCTCTGGGCTAGCATGCCACCCCAGAACTAAACAAAGTCATTACAAGAGAGTCGTCCAATCCACACAATGAACACAACTAGATGCAGGTTAGCAATGATCAATGCAATGTCTGAAGAGTTGCTCTGAAGAAAAGAGCATAAAAATACCACTGACTCACACTGAAAGACAAAGTCAGGCCACTCTCTTCACACTATAGTGTTATTAGCCCTCCACTGGGAAGCCCACGCTCTGTATCCGCACCATAGAGTGACTTCCTACAGTAGGCTTGTAACCATAGAGTGCAAAGAGAGGGCCCTTGTACGCATGTGAGTATATGGGTGACTCTCTGTATGTATTCCCCCCGAATGATCACAAGTCCATTGCTTTTATAGGCTCCAATAGGCCAAGAGGGCCTTGCCGATTCGTCATGTCCACTGATCATGCACTGGTTGATTGCCCAAAATTGGAGGGGAAGATCAATTATGCCTCTTGATTTTGAATTGGATCCTCAAAAATAGGCAGTCGTCATAAAGGGTTGGCGGCAACAATCATTTTTCTACTTTCACTTTCACCATCTACACTTTTACTAACATTTTTGCATGCAAATTGAGATCCTCATTTGGTGCCGCTCGCGATATTTGAATGATCCTCAGAAGCACATCCTTCACATATTTTTCTCTACTTGCCTTTGACCCGTATATTTGATGGACGGTGATTCAAAAAATAATCTCAATGCTAAGGTACCTCAAACCCTCATATAATAGTTCTTGAATTCTTCATAAGCATCCAACAACCCTCAATTAGCATTGTCATCTGATAGCATTCAAGATTTGCATATTCCCCTCACCTTCACAAGAGAAACGCCAGCATAACATATGTGGTGTGTCTCTTATACATTGGCAAATTCAAATATCTGCTAAACAGCACAAATCTATCAAGAATAATGGTGAAGCAACTAGGGATATTAGAATATTTTGGTTCGGTCAAAATTCTACTGCCATGCTTGCAAAATGCAAATCTCCGTTCCTTAAAAGATGTATGCTTTAATGCGTAGCTGGAAAACCTATCCAACTTCCTTTTCTTAGGGACTGGAGAGATATGATTGGTTTGGCAATTTGATTCAACTGACTTGAAAGTGCTCTCTGTATCAAGCATCCCAACAGGACTCTAAGGTATAGCATTAGCGTAACTCTCTTCTTTAGATGTTACGAAGTAAGGTCTCTATCATCAACATGAACATTTGAGAAAAATCTTGCCAGGTAAAGGAATGGCTTCTCAAAATTATAGTTGCTCTTTGCAGAGATTTTAGAATACTTCAGATTCTCCTTTCTATGAATGTGACTTTCTTTGCCTTGACATTCCTGTTCTTGGCATCCACTTTAGTTCCATACCATACGTATGTTCTCTAAGACTTGGCATAGATTCCTATGCCATGCTGAAACATTTTTTTTTTTAAGTCAACCAAGAAGTGACATCAAACATAATCATGGCACACTTCCATGGATATAGTAGCCATCCTGACCTTAACCTCTTCAGGAAAGAATGGGAGGGGAGAGAGAGAGAGAGAGAGAGAGAGAGAGAGAGAGAGAGAGAGAGAGAGAGAGAGAGAGAGAGAGAGAGAGAGAGAGAGTGAGAGAGAGGGAGGGGGAGGTGTCTGTGTGGGCAGAGGGGGAAGAGAGAGAGAGGGGCCGGGGGCAGAGGGGGAAGAGAGAGAGAGGGGGGAGGTGTCTAAGGTGGCTGCAGGGGGAAGGGTCTGAGGGGATTGAGGGGCTGCGGGGGGGGCGGGGGGGGGGTTAGCGAGGTGGAGGGGCGGGGTCAGTGGGATGGAGGGGCGGGGTCAACGGGGTGGAGGGGGGTCGCCGAGGGAGGGAGGGAGAGAGAGGGGGAGAGAGAGAGAGGGAGAGAGAAAGAGAGAGAGAGAGAGAGAGAGAGAGAGAGAGAGAGAGAGAGAGAGAGAGAGAGAGAGAGAGAGAGAGAGAGAGAGAGAGAGAGAGAGAGAGAGAGAGAGAGAGAGAGAGAGAGAGAGAGAGAGAGAGAGAGAGAGAGAGAGAGAGAGAGAGAGAGAGAGAGAGAGAGAGAGAGAGAGAGAGAGAGAGAGAGAGAGAGAGAGAGAGAGAGAGAGAGAGAGAGAGAGAGAGAGAGGTTTGTGGGCTGCGGGGTGGGGGGGTGGGAGGCTGCGGGGTGGGGAGGGTGGTGGGATGGAGGGGAGGGGGATGATGGTGGGTTACGGGGTGGGGGGGGGGAAGAGAGAGTGTGGGGTGGAGGGGAAGAGAGAGAACGGGTGCTACAGACCCCCACATCAAGTTTTTGCACCGTCCCGGTGCAACTTTCCGTTTATCTGCTTATTTCAATGATATCTAAATAAACTGCAGTTACTGAATGAAATACGGTATGTATAGTGAATGAAGTGCTTCCAATTTGACTTAGTTCAGGTAATTCTTCACCGTGGAGATATTGACCAGGAGCATCTTCTTACCCTGCAAATCCTCCAGATGTTCTACTCCATGAGGTAGCACCTTTACCACCCTGTAAGGTCCTACCCATTTGGGTGCCAATTTGGTTGAAAGTACTGGGATTCGATGCACCAAAACCAAGGATCCTTCTTGTACTTCTTTGGGCCTAAGATACCTGTCATGTAATCTTTTGCACTCTTCTTGTATTACCTGAAGTTTTTGCATTGCTCCTTCTCTATATTCTTCCAATGCCACCAGTCTCCTAATTGGGGGCTCAATCCCAATGGTCCTCACTCCAAGTTCTTTTTTGATAATAAATTCGAATGGTGCTAATGCCTCTTTTCCATATACTAAGCGAAAGGGACTCTCGCCAGTGGTTCCCCTCTTCATAGTTCTGAAATCCCAAATTGCACCGATCAATGCTTGTGGCCAGAAGCTTTGATGATCGAAGGATAATTTGCGAAGCAATCCCATCAAAATCTTATTAGAGCTTTCTGCTTGGCCATTCGCCCTTGGATAGTAGGCGCATGACTTTTTATGAAAAACCTTGTACTTGTCAAATATAAATTGGAGCAATTGATTTACAAAATGTGTGCCTCTATCACTAGTGATTTCTAGCAGGCAACCAAATCTTGAGAAAATACGTTTATACAAAAGTTAGCTACTTTAAAGGCCGTGCAGTCCATAGTAGCTTTAGCCTCTATCCATTTAGTTGCATAACATGTGGCCATCAAAATATACTTCTTACCCCCAGGTTGACCAGTTGGACTAATTGGTCCTATGAAATCAAGACCCCATCATTCAAATGGGAGCCATCCTGTAGATATGACTAATGGTTGGAAATTCAATCTAGTTGGCATAGGAGCACATATGTGGCAAATGTGGCATTCTTTAGCAAACTTGATCGCATCCTTGTAAATATGAGCCACCATAGTCCCTTGTGGATGATTCTGTAAGCCAATTCTTCCCCCTTTAGATCCCCTTCACTGTGTGCAGCTTCTAACCAAAGATTCACCTCCTCTGGATAAACACACTTTCTCAAGATATCATCTTGACAATATCTATATAAATTCCCATTTTTGAGTGAGTACGCCTTGATTTTAAGGAGTAATCTTCTTTTTTCTATAGGTGTCAAATGCTCTGGGAGTTTTCCAGTAGTAAGAATATCGAGAATTCCATCATACCAATCAGTCTGAGTTGCTACTAGGAAGAGATTACTATCGACTAGTTCATCATTAATACATGTTGCCTTCTCTCTCATTGCAGTCCCAGACACTTGATCTGTCATGTAGTGCTCTTTCTTGTGGAGAGATTGCAATCATGTGGATTGGAGCAGGACGGCTTCTTGGGCAGTCTTTGGTATAGTAATCCTTGGCCTCTGGACTATGTTGACAAGGAGGTGCATCTTTTGGAAGGGAACACCTATTTTGCATATGGCCATACTCACCACAACAATAACACATCAATGGTCTATTATATCTAGGCTTTGTCGTACGATTTTCCTCTCTATTAGGTGCATTTGAAGTACTAGCATAATATGAATCCAAAGCTTGAGGGTTACCTCATTGCTGTGTACCCTTGAGGTAGTAACAGTCTCTAGCTTTATGACTATCCTTTCCACAGAATTGACAGCTTACCTTGTTAGGGCAATTAGCATTGGAATGTCCATTGTTGTTACATATTATACACCAAATCTACCTTCTTATATCCTGAGTGGTCCGCAAATCCTCTAACTCACGGCGAAGTTGGGCTACTTCATCATCAATGCGATGCAGTGGTGGCAAGACCTTCTCTTCTTGTTGATTTTGTTGCATTCTCAATGCCTCCAGTTCCTTCCTCAATTGCCCAATAGGGTCTAGGTCTGCAGCATAATTCGATTGTGTATCCCCTTCAAAATGTTGCCTACCTTCTTCAATGTGTGATGCTACTAAAACAAAATCATTGAGGGTTGCCTCCAATCTAAGAGACTCATGTAGCTTCTACTGAGATGACCTGGGCAGGGCTTTTCTATCCATTTTTTAACCAAGAAGTCACCTGGAGCATGTGGTAGATGTGCAACAAGTGCTTTTGTTCTAGTGTGAAGTTCATGAAAGGATTCACCTGATCTTAGCTTTCGGTTCTCTAGCTGATCTAGAGCTCTTTCCAAGGAATCACTTGGTCGAAACATCTGTGAGAATGCCATCCTCAGAGCCTCCCATGTAGCAAAATGGCCATCTGCATATTGATTGTACCATTTGTCAGAACGGCCTTCCAATGTGGATGGGAAGAGTACCAACATTGCATCCTCTCTATTTTGCAGACCTCCTCCACGGCATAAGGAGATGAATCTCCTCACATGATCATCAGCATCCTCATAAGCTTGTCCCTTGAAGGTAGGGAACTTGATATTGAGTCTGGAGATTAAATGAAAGAGATCCTCCATTTGCACTGGTGTTTCTTCTGACGTATCTGAGGAGAATTCTAATGTTCTCCTATGCTTCTCCTTTGATAGTGGTGTCGCACCCAAATCAATAGATAAATTCAAGGAGGGTAGAGGGGAGGTAGATTCACTAGTCGAAGATATAGCTGACTTGTTAAGGCTTCTTCGTACACAAAGAGGCTCCTTATCTGCTCATGTATGGGTCATGTACCTACTTGCAAATGCAATAGGGCAAAATACTGAAAAAAGAGGACTATTTACTATCCTTTGGGCCTCTCACAAAAATCCAAAGGTCCCACCGAGCATGCCAAACTGTAGAGGAGGTACTGGGTTATCTACTTTTAATAGGAGCATGCAGCAAGCACTCCATTACTTCACGTACTCAAGGGAGGTTCTCCTTTAGGGAAATATACCCTTTAACACTTCTGTGAGCAGGTAGATATCAATGATTGCACAGATTATTGAATACTCAAGAAAATATTAATGACAACTGACCATAAAGGAAGACCAATCACTCCTTAGTTCGAACGGATGATTACAACATAGGAAAAAGAAATGCTCTAGAGTTGATGCTCTAGGCTAACATGCCACTCCAAAACTAAACAAATTCATTATAAAAGAGTCGTCCAATCCACACAATGAACACAGCTAGATGCAGGTTAGCACTGATCAATACAAAGTCTGAAGAATTGCTCTGAAGAAAAGAGAATAGAAATGCCACTGACTCACACTGAAAGACAAAGCCAGGCCATTCTCTTCACACTATAGTGCTATTAGCCCTCCACTGGGAAGCCCACGCTCTGTATCCACACCACAGAGTGACTTCCTAGAGTAGGCTTGTAACCACAGAGTCCAAAGAGAGGGCCCCTGTATGCATGTGAGTATGTGGGTGACTCTCTGAATGTATCCCCCCGAATGATCACAAGTCCATTGCTTTTATAGGCTCCAATAGGCCAAGAGAGCCTTGCCTATTTGTACCGTCCACTGATCATGCGCTGGTTGATTGCCCAAAATTGGAGGGGTAGATCAATTATGCCTCTTGATTTTAAATTGGATCCTCAAAAATAGGCAGTCGTCATAAATGGTTGGCGGCAACAATCCTTTCTCTACTTTCACTTTTACCATCTACACTTTTAGTGACATTCTTGCATGCAAATTGAGATGCTCATTTGGTGCCGCTCGCGATATTTGAATGATCCTGAGAAGCACGTCCCTCACATATTTTTCTCTACTTGCTTTGACCCTTATATTTGATGGACGGTGATTCAAAAAATAATCTCAATGCTAAGATACCTCAAACCCTCATATAATAGTTCCTGAATTCTTCATAAGCATTCAACAACCCTCAATTAGCATTGTCATCTGATAGCATTCAAGATTGGCATATTTCCCTCAGCTTCAAAAGAGAAATGCCAGCATAACATATGTGGTTTGTCTCTATACATTGGCAAATTCAAATATCTGCTAAACAACACAAATCTATCAAGAACAATGGTGAAGCAACTTGGGATCTTAGAATATTTTGGTTTGTTCAAAATTCTACTGCCATGCTTGCAAAATGCAAATCGCCGTTCCTTAAGCGATGTATGCCTTAATGCATAGCTGGGAAACCTATCCAACTTCCTTTTCTTAGGGACTGGAGAGATATGATTGGTTTGGCGATTCGATTCAACTGACTTGAAAGTGCTCTCTGTATTAAGCATCCCAACAGGACACTAAGGTATAGCATTAGCATAACTTTCTTCTTTAGATGTTACGAAGCAAGGTTTTTATCATCAACATGAACATTTGAGAAGAATCTTGCCAGGTAAAGGAATGGCTTCTCAAAAAACTGCAGATTCTCCTTTCTATGAATGTGACTTTCTTTGCGTTGACCTTCTTGTTCTTGGCATCCACTTACGTTCCATACCATAGGTATGTTCTCGGAGACTCGGCATAGATTCCTATGCCATGTTGAAACATTTTTTTTTTAAGTCAACCAAGAAGTGACATCAAACATAATCATGGCACACTTCCATGGATATAGTAGCCATCCTGACCTTAACCTCTTCAGGAAAGAATGGGAGCGACCTGCGGAGAATGTGGGTGGAGGAGGTGGGTGTCGCGGGAGAGGTGGACTGCGGTAGTGGAGGGGAGAGAGAGAGAGAGAGAGAGAGAGAGAGAGAGAGAGAGAGAGAGAGAGAGAGAGAGAGAGAGAGAGAGAGAGAGAGAGAGAGAGAGAGAGAGAGAGAGAGCGACAGAGAGAGAGAGAGGGGAGGTGTGTGAGGTGGCTGCGCGGGGAAGGGTCTGAGGGGATGGGGGGGGGGGGGCGGAGAGGGGGTGGTGGGGATTGAGGCGCTGCGGGGGGCGGAGGGGGAAGTGAGAGAGGGGGGGAGGTTTCTGAGGGGGATGCGGGGGGCGGGGTTTGAGGGGATTTAGGGGCTGCAGGGGGTGGAGGGGGAAGAGAGAGAGAGGGGGGAGGTGTCTGAGGGGGCTGTGGGGGGCGGGGTCTGAGGGGTTGCAAGGGCGGGGTCTGAGGGGCAGCGAGGGGCAGAGGGGGGGGGGGAGAGAGAGAGAGAGAGAGAGAGAGAGAGAGAGAGAGAGAGAGAGAGAGAGAGAGAGAGAGAGAGAGAGAGAGAGAGAGAGAGAGAGAGAGAGAGAGAGAGAGAGAGAGAGAGGGGCGCAAGGACTATCGGAGAGAGAGAGAGAGAGAGAGAGAGAGAGAGAGAGAGAGGCGAGGTGCGGGGCTCGAGGGGCGAGGTCAACGGGGTGGAGGGGGGGAGTCAGCGGGGTGGAGGTGCGGGGTGCGGGGCTGGAGGGTCGAGGTCAGCGGGGTGGAGGGGCGGGGTCAGCCCGGTGGAGGGGTGGGGTCAGAGGGTGGAGTCGCCGAGGGAGAGAGGAGGAGAGAGAGGGACAAAGAGAGAGAGAGATAGAGAGAGAGAGAGGGAGAGAGAGAGAGAGAGACAGGAGGGAGAGGTGTGTATGGGGGCGGTGGGGGAAGAGAGAGAGAGGGGGGCGGGGGGCAGAGGGGGAAGAGAGAGAGAGGGGGGAGGTGTCTGAGGGGGTTGTGGGGGGCGGGGTCTGAGGGGATTGAGGGGCTACTGGGGGAGGGGTCTGAGGGGCTGCGGGGGCGGGGTCTGAGGGGATTGAGGGGATTGAGGGGCTGCGGGGGCGGGGTCTGAGGGGCTGCTGGGGCGGAGAGGGCGGAGGGGGCAGCAGGGGGCAGGGGGAGAGAGAGAGAGAGAGAGAGAGAGAGAGAGAGAGAGAGAGAGAGAGAGAGAGAGAGAGAGAGAGAGAGAGAGAGAGAGAGAGAGAGAGAGAGAGAGAGAGAGAGAGAGAGAGAGAGAGAGAGAGAGGACACATGGACTATCGAGCAGAGAGACAGAGAGAGAGAGAGAGTGAGAGAGCGGGAGGGGGAGGTGTCTGTGTGGGTGGAGGGGGAAGAGAGAGAGAGGGGGGCGAGGCCAGAGGGGGAACAGAGAGAGAGGGGGGAAGGTGTCTAAGGGGGCTATGGGGGGCGGGGTCTGAGGGGATTGAGGGGCTGCGGGGGGAGGGGTTAGCGAGGTGGAGGGGCGGGGTCAGTGGGGTGGAGGGGCGGGGTCAACGGGGTGGAGGGTGGTCACCGAGGGAGGGAGGGAGGGAGGGAGAGAGAGGGGGAGAGAGAGGAGAGAGAGAGAGAGAGAGAGAGAGAGAGAGAGAGAGAGAGAGAGAGAGAGAGAGAGAGAGAGAGAGAGAGAGAGAGAGAGAGAGAGAGAGAGAGAGAGAGAGAGAGAGAGGTTTGTGGGCTGCGGGGTGGGGGGGGTGGCAGGCTGCGGTGTGGGGAGGGTGGTGGGATGCGGGGGAGGGGGGTGGTGGTGGGTTGCGGGGTGGGGGGGGGAAGAGAGAGTGTGGGGTGGGGGGGAAGAGAGAGAACGGGTGCTACAGACCCCCACATCAAGTTTTTGCACCATCCCGGTGCAACTTTCCCTTTATCTGCTTATTTCAATGATATCTAAGTAAACTGCAGTTACTGAATGAAATATGGTATGTACAGTGAATGAAGTGCTTCCAATTTGACTTAGTTCAGGTAATTCTTCACCCTGGAGATATTGACCAGGGGTATCTTCTTACCCTTCAAATCCTCCAGATGTTCTGCTCCATGAGGTAGCACCTTTACCACCCTGTAAGGTCCTACCCATTTGGGTGCCAATTTGGTTGAAAGTACTGGGATTCGATGCACCAAAACCAAGCATCCTTCTTGTACTTCTTTGGACCTAAGATACCTGTCATGTAATCTTTTGCACTCTTCTTGTATTACCTGAAGTTTTTGCATTGCTCCTTCTCTATATTCTTCCAATGCCACCAGTCTCCTAATTGGGGGCTCAATCCCAATGGTCCTCACTCCAAGTTCTTTTTTGATAATAAATTCGAATGGTGCTAATGCCTCTTTTCCATATACTAAGCGAAAGGGACTCTCGCCAGTGGTTCCCCTCTTTCATAGTTCTGAAAGCCCAAATTGCACCGATCAATGCTTGTGGCCTGAAGCCTTGATGATCGAAGGATAATTTGCAAAGCAATCCAATCAAAATCTTATTGGAGCTTTCTGCTTGGCCATTCGCCCTTGGATAGTAGGCGCATGACTTTTTATGAAAAACCTTGTACCTGTCAAATATAAATTGGAGCAATTGATTTACAAAATGTGTGCCTCTATCACTAGTGATTTCTAGCAGGCAACCAAATCTTGAGAAAATACGTTTATACAAAAACTTAGCTACTTTAAACGCCGTGCAGTCCACAGTAGCTTTAGCCTCTATCCATTTAGTTGCATAACATGTGGCCATCAAAATATACTTCTTACCCCCAGGTTGACCAGTTGGACTAATTGGTCCTATGAAATCAAGACCCCGTCATTCAAATGGGAGCCATCCTGTAGATATGACTAATGGTTGGAAATTCAATCTAGTTGGCGTAGGAGCACATCTGTGGCAAATGTGGCATTCTTTAGCAAACTTGATCACATCCTTGTAAATATGAGCCACCATAGTCCCTTGTGGATGATTTTGTGAGCCAATTCTTCCCCCTTTAGATGCCCTTCACTGTGTGCAGCTTCTAACCAAAGATTCACCTCCTCTGGATAAACACACTTTCTCAAGATATCATCTTGACAATATCTATATAAATTCCCATTTATGAGTGAGTACGCCTTGGTTTTAAGGAGTAATCTTCTTTTTTCTATAGGTGTCAAATGCTCTGGGAGTTTTCCAGTAGTAAGAAAATCGAGAATTCCATCATACCAATCATTCTGAGTTGCTACTAGGAAGAGATTACTATCCACCAGTTCATCATTATTACCTGCTGCCTTCTCTCTCATTGTAGTCCTGGACACTTGGTCTGCCATGTAGTGCTCTTTCTTGTGGAGAGATTGCAAATGCAATAGGGCAAAATACTGAAAAAAGAGGACTATTTACTATCCTCAGGGCCTCTCACAGAAATGTAAAGGTCCCACCGGGCATGCCAAACTGTAGAGGAGGTACTGGGGTATCTACTTTTAATAGGAGCATGCAGCAAGCACTCCACTACTTCACCTACTCAAGGGAGGTTCTCCTTTAGGGAAATATACCCTTTAAGACTTCTATGAGCAGGTAGATATCAATGATTGCACAGATTTGTGAATACTCATTAAAATATTAATGACAACTGACCATAAAGGAAGCCCAATCACTCCTTAGTTCGAACGGATGATTACAACATAGGCAAAAGAAATGCTCTAGAGTTGATGCTCTGGGCTAGCATGCCACTCCAAAACTAAACAAAGTCATTATAAAAGAGTCGTCCAATCTAGACAATGAACACAGCTAGATGCAGGTTAGCACTGATCAATACAAAGTCTGAAGAATTGCTCTGAAGAAAAGAGAATAAAAATGCCACTAACTCACACTGAAAGACAAAGCTAGGCCATTCTCTTCACACTATAGTGCTATTAGCCCTCCACTGGGAAGCCCACGCTCTGTATCCGCACCATAGAGGGACTTCCTACAGTAGGCTTGTAACCACAGAGTGCAAAGAGAGGGCCCCTGTATGCATGTGAGTATATGGGTGACTCTCTGAATGTATCCCCCCGAATCATCACAAGTCCATTGCTTTTATAGGCTCCAATAGGCCAAGAGAGCCTTGCCGATTTTTACCGTCCACGGATCATGCGCCGGTTGATTGCCCAAAATTGGAGGGGTAGATCAATTATGCCTCTTGATTTTAAATTGGATCCTCAAAAATAGACAGTCGTCATAAATGGTTGGCGGCAACAATCGTTTCTCTACTTTCACTTTTACCATCTACACTTTTAGTGACATTTTTGCATGCAAATTGAGATGCTCATTTGGTGCCGCTCGCGATATTTGAATGATCCTGAGAAGCACGTCCCTCACATATTTCTCTCTACTTGCCTTTGACCCTTATATTTGATGGTCGATGATTCCAAAAATAATCTCAATGCTAAGATACCTCAAACCCTCATATAATAATTCCTGAATTCTGCATAAGCATCCAACAACCCTCAATTAGCATTGTCATCTGATAGCATTCAAGATTGGCATATCCCCTCAGCTTCAAAAGAGAAATGCCAGCATAACATATGTGGTTTGTCTCTATACATTGGCAAATTCAAATATCTACTAGACAACACAAATCTATCAAGAAGAATAATGAAGCAACTTGGGATCTTATAATATTTTGGTTCGTTCAAAATTCTACTGCCATGCTTGCAAAATGCAAATCTCCGTTCCTTAAGCGATGTATGCCTTAATGCGTAGCTGGAAAACCTATCCAACTTCCTTTTCTTAGGGACTGGAGAGATATGATTGGTTTGGCGATTCGATTCAACTGACTTGAAAGTGCTCTCTGTATTAAGCATCCCAACAGGACTCTAAGGTATAGCATTGGCATAACTTTCTTCTTTAGATGTTACGAAGCAAGGTTTCTATCATCAACATGAACATTTGAGAAGAATCTTGCCAGGTAAAGGAATGGCTTCTCAAAATTATAATTGCTCTTTGCAGAGATTTCAGAATACTGCAGATTCTCCTTTCTATGAATGTGACTTTCTTTGCCTTGACATTCCTGTTCTTGGCATCCACTTACGTTCCATACCATAGGTATGTTCTCGGAGACTCGGCATAGATTCCTATGCCATGTTGAAACATTTTTTTTTTTTAAGTCAACCAACAAGTCCCATCAAACATAATCATGGCACACTTCCATGGATATAGTAGCCATCCTGACCTTAACCTCTTCAGGAAAGAATGGGAGCGACCTGCGGAGAATGTGGGTGGAGGAGGTGGGTGTCGCGAGAGAGGTGGACTGCAGTAGTGGAGGGGAGAGAGAGAGAGAGAGAGAGAGAGAGAGAGAGAGAGAGAGAGAGAGAGAGAGAGAGAGAGAGAGAGAGAGAGAGAGAGAGAGAGAGAGGAGGTGTGTGAGGGGGCTGCGCAGGGAAGGTTCTGAGGGGATGGGGGGGGGGGGGGGGGGCGGAGAGGGGGTGGTGGGGATTGAGGGACTGCGGGGGGCGGAGGAGGAAGTGAGAGAGGGGGGGAGGTGTTTGAGGGGGCAGCAGGGGGCGAGGTTTGAGGGGATTTAGGGGCTGCAGGGGGTGGAGGGGGAAGAGAGACAGAGGGGGGAGGTGTCTGAGGGGGGCTGTGGGGTCTGAGGGGTTGCAGGGGCGGGGTCTGAGGGGCAGCGGGGGGCAGAGGGGAGAGAGAGAGAGAGAGAGAGAGAGAGAGAGAGAGAGAGAGAGAGAGAGAGAGAGAGAGAGAGAGAGAGAGAGAGAGAGAGAGAGAGAGAGAGAGAGAGAGAGAGAGAGAGAGAGAGAGAGAGAGAGAGAGAGAGAGAGAGAGAGAGAGAGAATAAGAACGTGGTTGATTAATCATTTTGCACAAGTTCTTCCTGTTCACTCTCTTCTTCTTAACTATGTTTTCCAAAATGTTGAACTTCCATGTATGTCTTCTTGAACACAATAGGCAATTGGTGGAATGCTTCAATATCGGATACATGAAGACATTGTCATGATGAGGCAAGGAGATGACTACACACTAAATATGCTAATGTGCCCAAATCTCTCAAGATGAGATAAGTATAGATAGCATGCATCCCCTCTACCAAGTTTCACTATTAGGATCAAGCACTAGCTATAGCAGAGAACTTGTATCAACATGGCCAATCCTAATCCAAATTTCTTGTAACTAGGTTGAACTACCAAAAACTTTCTAAGACCTTCTTGTTATATGGCTCAAAACATGTCTTGGTTCCTCAGTGGAGATGTGTGACTATGGCTTGACCAGAAACAGAATGCAACGGAATTTTGGGTATATTACATTCTTCACAAGCCATCACATACCAATCACACAAGCAAATAACGTTCCCTTCCAGGCGATCATCGCCCTCTCCTCTCTCTCTCTCCCCCTCAGGAGTGGGGAATAATTTCATATGTACATTTTATTTATAATCACACGTTGGCCTACGGGCAACCAAATCTTGAGAAAATACGTTTATACAAAAACTTAGCTACTATTAACGCCATGCAGTCCACAGTAGCTTTAGCCTCTATCCATTTATTTGCATAACATGTAGCCATCAAAATATACTTCTTACCCCCAGGTTGACCAATTGGACTAATTGGTCCTATGAAATCAAGACCCCATCGTTCAAATGGGAGCCATCCTGTAGATATGACTAATGGTTGGAAATTCAATCTAGTCAGCGTAGGAGCACATCTATGGCAAATGTGGCATTCTTTAGCAAACTTGATCGCATCCTTGTAAATATGAGCCACCATAGTCCCTTGTGGATGATTCTGTGAGCCAATTCTTCCCCCTTTAGATGCCCTTCACTGTGTGTAGCTTCTAACAAAAGATTCACCTCCTTTGGATAAACACACTTTCTCAAGATATCATCTTGACAATATCTATATAAATTCCCATTTATGAGTGAGTATGCCTTGGTTTTAAGGAGTAATCTTCTTTTTTCTATAGGTGTCAAATGCTCTGGGAGTTTTCCAGTAGTAAGAAAATCGAGAATTCCATCATACCAATCAGTCTGAGTTGCTACTAGAAAGAGATTACTATCCACCAGTTCATCATTAATACTTGTTGCCTTCTCGCTCATTGCAGTCCTGTACACTTGATCTGCCATGTAGTGCTCTCTTCCTGGCTTAATATGAATATCAAAATTAAATTCTTGAAACATGAGTAACCATCTCCAAACCCTTCGAGCCACTCTAGGCTTGTTTATCAAGTACTTCAAGGGCTGATGGTCAGATATGACTATAAAATGTACACCAAGAAGATAATGCTGAAACTTTTGAAGAGAAAATACAATGGCCAAACCTTCCCTTTTGGTCATACTGTAGTTCCTTTCTGCCCTAGTAAGTAGTTTACTGGCATAGGAGATAGGTCTGTCAACCTTGTGAGATGATGGTTGAGCTAGAACTACACCAACAACATGAAATCTGGCATCTGTATGCACATGAAACTCCAATGACCAGTTAGGAACACTTAAAAGTGGAGCAGTACATAGCCTCAGTTTTAGTTCATAAAATGCTTTCTCAGCTTCAGCATTCCATGAGAAGGGGACCTTTTTACTGGTAAGCCTTGACAAGGGCTTAGCTATTTCTGAATACATACATATGAATCTTCTATGGTATCCTGCATGGCCCAAAAAACTTTGCACTTCTTTTGGGCTATGTGGAATAGGCATAGAAAGAATAGCAGTAACCTTTGTAGGGTCAACTGTTATCCCTTCAGCAGATACTATGTGACCAAGAAGAGTGCCCTTGGTGACCAAAAAATGACATTTAGCAGGATTTAACTTCAAACCTGCTTTGAGACATTGCTCAAAGATTTCCTTTAGATTTTCCAAATGATCATGGAAATCTTGAACTATTGCTCTTCTATCTGTGCCTGAAAATACTGAAAAGTCATCCATAAAAATGCGAAGAAAGGTTGTTAACCACTTGCCCAATATCAGATACATTGTTCTATTAAATGAAGCTGGTGCATTCTTCAAACCAAAATCCATGTGGGTATAAACATAAGTGCCCCATGGAGTAACAAAGGCTGTTTTGTCCCTATCATCAGGATGGATCATTATCTGATTGTAGCCACTAAAACCATCCAAGAAGCTATACAAAGTGTGACTGGCTACTTCCTCAAGTACTTGCTCTGTGAAGGGTTGAGGAAATCCATCTTGAACAGTTACCTTATTTAAGGCACGAAAATCAACACAGACTCTTATTTTTCCACTAATTTTCTTGGGTACAATGGCCATAGAAGAAAGCCACCTGGAATGTTCTACTGGAACAATTATACCTGCTTCTTCTAGTTTTGTAATTTCCAACTTTACTGCCTTTGCATACTTTGGGTTGAGTCGATACGGACTACTTCTTGCAGGCGTGGCTCCCTCAACTAAGGGTATTCTGTGTAATCCAAGCTCCTCTGGTATCCCTGTTAGATCTTTGTAGGACCATGCGAAGAAATTTTTATAAGCAAAAAGTAAAGAAGTTACCTTCTGCGGTAAAGGGGGATAATGCCATAGCCAAGAGGCCAAGTGGACTACTTGAGGGTTCTCTTCATCCCCTAGATTTACTTCTTGAACTAGTGTTTTAGGACTAGTCTTGTTTGAGAAATCATCTCCACTGTATGCAGGAGTGGACTTTAACTTATATTCTGTAATATGTTCTCTGGTCCATCCTTGAGGTATATCCGAAAAGGGAAGATCTTTTCTGCACTCAGGCTCATAACTTTCCATCCCGGATACTTCCATATTTGTTGCCTCTTCAAAGTTCGTATTCTCCTGCAAACTCTCATTCTCCAACTCCTTGTGAACTTCATGGCCTTTTCCTGCAATTTCTTCATCTGCAACTTCTTCCTCTATCTCATTGATTTACATCGTGCAACACTCTACACTTTCCATCATCCAATTCAATAATGTATCTTCTTCTTGGGGTAGAGAGGGCATTACTTGAGTGTCCACAGTATACCTAGCAGTTTTCCCTGAGTCAAATCCTTCTTCCAAGTGTAGCTGCAGTTGGCTATTGGTGCTCGTTGAAATCCATAGTTTGTTTTTCCCCCAATCTTGCAAATCTTTTGCTTGCCTCAGCCAAGGTATCCCAGGAGTAAAGGGTAAGAAGTCTCCTGTGGAAGTGCAATAACAATAAAATCTAGAACAAAGTGGGAACCCTGTACTATCATCAGTACCTTTTCAATAATGCCAAGAGGCGCAACCCGATGTTGATCTGCTAGTGTAACTGTGAATGGTGCCATCTTGGTGGGGTTCAAATTTAGTTTCTTCATTGTGAAATCTGGCATCAAATTGATACGAGAGCCTCCATCTATGATCACACACGTGAGAGCTTCATCCTTTATACAAACAGATAATGTTGAGCTTCGGTAGTCTGCCAGGGTGCAGGGGGAATGAAACCATCTATACGGGGTGATTGGATCAAGTGAACAGAGTGTATAATTTTCAATAAGTCACTTCTTATTTTTGAATCCATCCTTATAAGTTCGTACAGACTAACCTTGTGATGAATACCTTTCAAGGTCTATTGAATGTTTACCTCATGAGTGTCTTCTTGCAGACTTGTTGGTTGGTCCCTTAGAGAAGTAGCCATCCTTTCATAGGCTCCTTCAATTTCTGCTTGGCCCTTCCGCCTAGCCTTTTTTTTCCTCCTCTTTATCCTGGAGTCCTTCTTGTTCCTCTCTACGGATTGTTGCTGCTTGTCTAGCTCTAGTCATCATGGGAATTGCAGAGGATGAAACAACATAAGACTGAGTGGTCATACCTTCTTCTTGTGGAGAGACTGCAATCATGTGGATTGGAGCAGGACGGCTTCTTGGGCAGTCTTTGGTATAGTGATCCTTGGCCTCTGGACAATGTTGACAAGGAGGTGCATCTTCTGGAAGGGAACACCTATTTTGCATATGGCCATACTCACCACAATGATAACACATTAATGGTCTATTATATCTAGGCTTTGTTGTACGATTTTCCTCTCTATTAGGTGCATTTGAAGTACTAGCATAATATGAATCCAAAGCTTGAGGGTTACCTGTATACCCTTGAGGTAGTAAGAGTCTAACTTCATGACCATCCTTTCCACAAAATTGACAGCTTACCTTGTTAGGGCAATTAGCATTGGAATGTCCATTCTTGTTACATATTGTACACCAAATCTGCCTTCTTATATCCTGAGTGGTTCCCAAATCTTCTAACTCACGGCGAAGTTGGGCTACTTCATCATCAGTGCGACGCAGTGGTGACAAGACTTTCTCTTCTTGTTGATTTTGTTGCATTCTCAATGCCTCCAGTTCTTTCCTCAGTTGCCCAATAGGGTCTAGTTCTGCAGCATAATTCGATTGTGTATCCCCTTCAAAATGTTGCCTAGCTTCTTCAATGCGTGATACTGCTGCAACAAAATCATTGAGGGTTGCATCCAATCTAAGAGACTCACGTAGCTTCTGCTGAGATGACCTGGGCATAGCTTTCCCTATCCATTTTTTAACCAAGAAGTCACCTGGAGCATATGGCAGACGTGCAACAAGTGCTTTTGTTCTAGTGTGAAGTTCATGAAAGGATTCACGTGATCTTAGCTTTAGGTTCTCTAGTTGATCTAGAGCTCTTTCCGAAGAATCACTTGGTGGAAATGTTTGTGAGAATGCCGTCTTCAGAGCCTCCCATGTGGCAAAATGGCCATCTGCATATTGACTGTACCATTTGTCAGCAAGGCCTTCCAATGTGGATGGGAAGAGTACCAACATTGCATCCTCTCTATTCTGCAGACCTCGTCCACGGCATAAGGAGATGAATCTCCTCACATGAGCATCAGCATCCTCATAAGCTTGTCCCTTGAAGGTAGGGAACGTGATATTGAGTCTGGAGAGTAAATGAAAGAGATCCTCCATTTGCACTGGTGTTTCTTCTGACGTATCTGAGGAGAAGTCTAATGTTCTCCTATGCTTCTCCTTTGACAGTGGTTTCACACCCAAATCAACAGATAAATTCAAGGAGGGTAGAGGGGAGGTAGGTTCACTAGTCGAAGATATAGTTGACTTGTGAAGGCTTCTTTGTACACGAAGAGGCTCCTTATCTGCTCGCGTATGGGTCATGTACCTACTTGCAAATGCAATAGGGCAAAATACTGAAAAAAGAGGACTATTTACTATCCTCAGGGCCTCTCATAGAAATGCAAAGGTCCCACCGAGCGTGCCAAACTGTAGAGGAGGTACTGGGATATCCACTTTTAACAAGAGCATGCAAAAATCACTCTAGTACTTCACCTACTCAAGGGAGGTTCTCCTTTAGGAAAATATACCCTTTAACACTTTTGTGAGCAAGCAGATATCAATGATTGCACAGATTTGTGAATACTCAAGAAAATATTAATGACAACTGACCATAAAGGAAGACCAATCACTCCTTAGTTCGAACGGATGATTACAACATAGGCAAAAGAAATGCTCTAGAGTTGATGCTCTGGGCTAGCATGCCACTCCAGAACTAAACAAAGTCATTACAAGAGAGTTGTCCAATCCACACAATGAACACAGCTAGATGCAGGTTAGCACTAATCAATACAAAGTCTGAAGAATTGCTCTGAAGAAAAGAGCATAAAAATACCACTGACTCACACTGAAAGACAAAGCCAGGCCACTCTCTTCACACTATAGTGCTATTAGCCCTCCACTGGGAAGCCCATGCTCTGTATCCGCACCACAGAGTGACTTCCTAGAGTAGGCTTGTAACCACAGAGTGCAAAGAGAGGGCCCCTGTACGCATGTGAGTATATGGGTGACTCTCTGAATGTATCCCCCCGAATGATCACAAGTCCATTGCTTTTATAGGCTCCAATAGGCCAAGAGGGCCTTGCCGTTTTGTCACGTCCACTGATCATGCACTAGTTGATTGCCCAAAATTGGAGGGGTAGATCAATTATGCCTCTTGATTTTGAATTGGATCCTCAATAATAGGCAGTCGTCATAAATGCTTGGTGGCAACAATCATTTCTCTACTCTCACTTTTACCATCTACACTTTTACTGACATTTTTGCATGCAAATTGAGATCCTCATTTGGTGCCGCTCGCGATATTTGAATGATCTTGAGAAGCACATCCCTCACATATTTTTCTCTACTTGCCTTTGACCCTTATATTTGATGGACGGTGATTCAAAATATAATCTCAATGCTAAGATACCTCAAACCCTCATATAATAGTTCATGAATTCTTCATAAGCATCCAACAACCCTCAATTAGCATTGTCATTTGATAGCATTCAAGATTTGCATATTCTCCTTAGCTTCACAAGAGAAATGCCAGCATAACATATGTGGTGTGTCTCTTATACATTGGCAAATTCAAATATATGCTAAACAACACAAATCTATCAAGAACAATGGTGAAGCAACTTGGGATCTTAGAATATTTTGGTTCGTTCAAAATTCTACTACCATGCTTGCAAAATGCAAATCTCCGTTCCTTAAGCGATGTATGCCTTAATGCATAGCTGGAAAACCTATCCAACTTCCTTTTCTTAGGGACTGGAGAGATATGATTGGTTTGGCAATTCAATTCAACTGACTTGAAAGTGCTCTCTGTATCAAGCATCCCAACAGGACTCTAAGGTATAGCATTAGCGTAACTTTCTTCTTTAGATGTTACGAAGCAAGGTTTCTATCATCAACATGAACATTTGAGAAGAATCTTGCCAGGTAAAGGAATGACTTCTCAAAATTATAGTTGCTCTTTGCAGAGATTTCATAATACTGCAGATTCTCCTTTCTATGAATGTGACTTTCTTTTCCTTGACATTCCTGTTCTCGGCATCCACTTTAGTTCCATACCATAGGTATGTTCTCGGAGACTCGGCATAGATTCCTATGCCATGTTGAAACATTTTCTTTTTTTTTTTAAGTCAACCAAGAAGTGATATCAAACATAATCATGTCACACTTCCATGGATATAGTAGCCATCCTGACCTTAACCTCTTCAGGAAAGAATGGGAGGGACCTGCGGAGAATGTGCGTGGAGGAGGTGGGTGTCGCGGGAGAGGTGGACTGCGGTAGTGGAGGGGGGAGAGAGAGAGAGAGAGAGAGAGAGAGAGGGAGAGAGAGAGAGACAGAGAGAGAGAGAGGGAGAGAGAGAGAGAGAGAGAGAGAGAGAGAGAGAGAGAGAGAGAGAGAGAGAGAGAGAGAGAGAGAGAGAGAGAGAGAGAGAGGGAGGAGGCGATGTCGGAGGGGGCTGCGAGGGGAAGGGTCTGACGGGATGGGGGGCGGAGAAGGGGTGGTGGGGATTGAGGGGCTACGGGGGGCGGAGGCAGAAGAGAGAGAGAGGGGGGAGGTGTCTGAGGGGGCTACGGGGGGGCGGGGTTTGAGGGGATTTAGGGGCTGCAGGGGGTGGAGGGGGAAGAGAGAGAGGGGAGAGGTGTCTGAGGGGGCTGCGGGGGGCGGGGTCTGAGGGGATTGAGGGGCTATGGGGGGCGGGGTCTTAGGGGCTACGGGGGCGGGGTCTGTGGGGCTGCATGGGCGGACAGGGTGGAGGGGCAGCGGGGGCGGAGGGGGAGAGAGAGAGAGAGAGAGAGAGAGAGAGAGAGAGAGAGAGAGAGAGAGAGAGAGAGAGAGAGAGAGAGAGAGAGAGAGAGAGAGAGAGAGAGAGAGAGAGAGAGAGAGAGAGAGAGAGAGAGAGAGAGAGAGAGAGAGAGAGAGAGAGAGAGAGAGAGAGAGAGAGAGAGAGAGAGAGAGAGAGAGAGAGAGAGAGAGAGAGAGAGAGAGAGAGAGAGAGAGAGGAGAGAGAGAGAGAGAGAGAGAGAGAGAGAGAGAGAGAGGAGAGAGGAGAGGAGAGAGAGAGAGAGAGAGAGAGAGAGAGAGAGAGAGAGAGAGAGAGAGAGAGAGAGAGAGAGAGAGAGAGAGAGAGAGAGAGAGAGAGAGAGAGAGAGAGAGAGAGAGAGAGAGAGAGAGAGAGAGAGAGAGAGAGAGAGAGAGAGAGAGAGAGAGAGAGAGAGAGAGAGAGAGAGATAGAGAGAGAGAGAGAGAGAGAGAGAGAGAGAGAGAGAGAGAGAGAGAGAGAGAGAGAGAGAGAGAGAGAGAGAGAGAGAGAGAGAGAGAGACGAGAGAGAGAGAGAGAGAGAGAGAGAGAGAGAGAGAGAGAGAGAGAGAGAGAGAGGGGGAGGGAGGGAGGGAGGGAGGGAGGGAGGGAGGGAGGGAGAGAGAGAGAGTGAGAGAGAGAGAGAGGGGCTGGAGGGGCGGGGTCAGCGGGTTAGAGGGGCGGGGTAAGTGGGGTGGAGGGGCGGGGTGAGGGGGGTGGAGGGGGGTCGCCGAGGGAGGGAGGGAGAGAGAGGGGGAGAGAGCAAGGGAGGGAGGGATATATATATATATATATATATATATATATATATATATATATATATATATATATATATATATATATATATATATATGTATATATATATATATATATATATATATATATAGAGAGAGAGAGAGAGAGAGAGAGAGGGAGGGGGAGGTGTCTGCGAGGGAGGAGGGGGAAGAGAGAGAGGGGGGGCGGGGCGCGGAGGGGGAAGAGAGAGAGAGGGGGGGAGGTGTTTGAGGGGGCTGCGGTGTCGGCGCGGAAGCGACGGTCGGAGGATCAGGGCGACCGCCAAAAATACGGTGCACGCTGGGTGCTTTTAGCGAGCTCAGGTAATCATAAAAACTTAGAGATAGAATTAATAGTTCACAATCTTAACATTTTTTTCTCTTTTCCTTGCATGCCTATTGATCAGTTTTCATCATAAAAGCCATTATCATATATTTCATATTCAGGATGAATGCTCTCAACGCATAGCAATACATTACACGAAACATTTGTCTACGATGCTCATTGATTTTATCGGCTTTAGATGTTTGACCAATGAGATATTTATTCTTGTTGTAAATATACTGTAAAATGGAGACTCAAAAAAATAATAGTTAGATCATCCAATGATTTTGTTGACACTACTTGAATTGGTCGATTAGTTTCTCTTTAATACTAGCTTCTTTCTTGGTAATCATAAATCATGGTCTTATGCATCTATTAAGCAACATGCATGATAAGAAATTATGTGATTACTTTGAAAAAAATCAGATAAGTAACATAAGACAATCTCAATGTATAAAGTCAAGTCGATGATCTTGCTTGTTGTGTTACAGGAAGTAAGAGTTATGTTTAATAATTCCTAGCACTTTGTGAATTACTTGGCAGTATTTATCTTATGCTTTTACGAAGAACAGTAAACAGATAACAATCAAACCATATCATTGAATTGAAGATACCATAGTGATTCAAGAATATTAGTATCAATTTATTTCATGGCCCAATGACTATCTTCAAAATATTCAAATAAAATAAATTTTCGTCTCTTATTTCAGAACATCAGATAGGATTTATCTGCTGCATTACGTAGAGTTTCAAGTCCATAATAACGGCAGACATATAAAACTGTAAACAGAGCTGGGCACTAATGAGATTTCAGGGTTCAGATTCATCAATTCAAAGCAATCTTCTGCTAACAAAGTTGTGTCCTCTGGTTTTTCCACTTTTAAAATTCAAAATATGGTATATGCAGACACATGATCCTATTATTTATATCTTTTCTACATGAAACTAATTCACAAAACTTCGCACAGACAAAACCTATAATGACTTGCATTTATCCCATAGTTGTATACTAGATTAAACAAATATGAACAGTAATTTCGAATTGATATATGAGCGTCAGCGCCATCAGAGGAGCTTCCTAGAAGCATCAAATATTATAAAGAATATATTCTCTCTCTAATAAGCAAGATATTTCGTCTGCGCCCACTATTGATTCGAAAACTTTGCACAATTGCTATTTTCTAATGAAGAAAAAAAAACATTACAACTATTTGTGCTTCAATGCGTAAGCAGATGAGAGCGCTTGTCTAATGTAGTTGGAAGACATCTACCGCATCAATACCGCATGTCTAATGTTGAATTGGAGCTTCAGTGCATATCCTAAGAAACATCATGCGGAGTGGCTCGAGTTTCAACATACATCATGTGTTCTGTTTCAACATAGAGGTTAGACATGGCAGTCATCGGAAGAGATCTCATGCTATTAAAAAAGTTAATTATGTGTTTTCAGCACATGCTCTCAAGGCATGGAACTACGGAAAGGTTTATCAGAATTAATCGTATTATAATATGAATGCATCAGAAACCATGGTGTGCGAAAAAAAACAACAACGGCATATTAAGAATGCTATCAGAAGTCGCCCGAGCAGCGAAAGCTCAGCATAATTCTCTGTGCCTGACAGAATTCCCTTCTTCTCTCATGTCACATGTGCTTGTATGCTGCCGTGGTGGGAAGATCAGAGCATACATATGCGCGAGTTCGAATGATACTGCGCAATCAGCTCCTTTTCATAATAGTCCTGCATGATATTAAACAAAATGATGAGTACGCACTCCTCTCATACATCCACATCGATGATGAATCCCCATAGGACATAATATATGAAGAAGAAGCATAGGTTCTCGTCATCAGATGAGTCCAGGGTTGCGATACTCAGACACAAGCATCCTCCAAGCTTTGGTATCCTCCCTTACTCAGAATAGAGTGTGCCACTTCAGCAGTCTGTGTCCTTCCATCCTTCGTGAAGAAAAGCTCCCAGATGCTCCCTTTATGGACTGTTGATCTCCCTATCTGCTTTACCTCTCTGTAGCGACGCCTTCCTTGGATGATCTTCTCGCAGCAGATATTTCTCCTATTGTCCAGCCTTCTTCTTTCAAGCAAAAGCGTGCGTGCTTCCTTCCTTCACACTGTTTGCATTCAATCACAGAGTTCCCTGATGATGTCCGCTTCAATTAGCGATCATCAGATGTTTCCTCATTCCATAGTCAATATGTCCTCTCACAGATGGTTGCCCCCGTACGATTCAGTTCTTCTCTGTTCTTCTGTAGCGATGCCCTTCTCTCCAGCCGGACTTGTCTCCCTTCCTTTTCTTTTTCCATCGTGAGATTATTGAAATTTATGTCTCGTTGTCGGATGGAAGTAGCCAGAATTCATCGCCTGTGTCACTCTGCGTCCCCTGTCATTAGCCAAAAAATCATCCCTATTGTCCTCCCATCTATCCGCCTTTAGTTAACTACCGGTACATGCATGCTTTTCCCCTCTTCTGTCTGATGGCGCCGAATGTCCAATGTCCTCCCACAGATGGCTACTCCCGTACGATTCTCTCTTTCTCATGCAGAACTCCAATCCCATCCGTAGCTTTTTCCCTTCGTAATATCCAAGAAAACAAATTTTAAATCTTTAGCGCTATTTATTTAGAGCTTTCATCGATCGTTGCTTTATTTATCTCTGGAAAGAATAGCCAATGACGGATCAAAACAACTTTTCGTATGAATCGATAAAAGTTAATTGTTTTCTTTTTCTTTGTTTTATGTCTTCATAGATTTTTCACCATCTTCATCAACTCCAAGAGTGCCATACTATTCTGCTACTTGTGAGGCAAGTTCACTTAGCCAGTGCATGTAACGTCTTCTTCATGATTTGAGTGAGGAGAGAGGAATCTCTCCGACATTCACCCCCACCAAACCTGTGCATCCTCCGGATGCGCCAAATAAGACCTGCATATTGATGTTCAACTTCATAGCATGTGCATGGGTTAAAAATTTAAAGTGCCTTATGCACGGCTGTGTAATTAGCCCTATTAATGCATACTTGAAAATGCATGTATAAAAGTAATGGTGCAATCAATAAAGAGAATGGCTTCTGATGGTGAGGTTGGTGCTCTCACTCACATACATAGCAATGTGGCATTACATAAATCCTTACAATCACTCTTTTGTGCAAGGGTTTACTCGATTTGTGCCTCAATGCATGGTCATGTAGTGTGACCCTACAATGCATACTTTAAGTGCATTTTCAAAACTTTATGGTGCATAAGGATAAGAGCTTTTGATGAAGAGGTTTCTATCTCCTATAGTTCGACTTTGCTCACAGATTTCATCATGCATTTTACAATCGAGATAGGTGCAAATGGACGTGCATCTAAGGGAAAACTCAATATGTGTTCATACATAATATGATGCACACTTTAAATGCAAAGTGAAACAAAATGGTGCAAAAATGGAACTAAAAGTTATTTATAATCTATTCTTGATGAAAATCTTGGTTCATCAATCAGCTCCCAATCTTCATGCTAAACCTGTAAAATAAATCAACTCGAAAAACTTGTGAGCAACATAATTATTAGCAGACTTATACAAAAGGTAGCAATCCATGATAATACTTCTCGATAGTCCATCTGTAAAAACCAAAGCAATATTAAGTCAAACTTGGTAGCTTTCATGATATTCCACTGAAATATTAAATCCTCCATTCTTGCTTGACCTGCATCAAAGCACTAAAAAATTTGATTAGAAAGACCAATATTAACATCATTAAGGCAAAACAAGTGTTCATTTATATTGAAACCCTTCAATTCATATTTTTCAAATATATAAATATCATTGTTTATAATTTTCTCATATTGTTCTTCCTTATATGGAGAATCAAGATGAGTAATAAGTTTAGGAGAAGCTATTGTGATGAGTGGGATCTCTTTACCACTTACATCACTCACTTCTTCAATGATTGATTTGGGAAAACTTTTAGAAGAATCAAACAAAGGTTTCTCATGTTCACACTCATGTTTGTTTAATGTTTTGTGTTCTGTAATTGTAATTTGGTTTTCTTCATTCATCATTAGTGTAGCATCATCTAATTCATTGTTTGTAATTTCAAATTTGTTTTCTTCATTTATCTTTTGATAAGTATAATCTGAATCGTTGCTTTTAGAAAGAGGAAAATATTTGAGGTTTTGGCGTTCATATCTAAGAGCAAGTCAATGAACTTGCTTGTGCACATATGTCCAATCATTGGTCAGGCCATTTGAGGTATTGTTTTCTTCTAAAAGAGGCTCTAGGTCTTTTCGAATTGAGTAATCAAGGATAGTTAAAAAATTTATAACTTTATAAGGCTCTAGATAAATTTGTTCTTGCTCAGGTAAGTCACTAAACTGTTCTTCAAACTCTTGAAAACTCTCAATTAAGTTCTCTTTTGGTTTCGATGTATTTACCCAGGCTTGAAACGTTTCATGATTTCTTTTTGTTGAATCCTCGAAACAAAATTCTTGTCGCAATTGGGTCTTAAAAATATCCCAAGGTATAGTGGACGAGCCCAACCTAAGGCTTATTCTATCTCGGGTATCTCCATTTGATATACGCCTAAAGGTGGAAACCCAACTGTCCCTAGGTATGCCATATTGATAGGCTAAATGTTCGTATTCTTTGATATACCTAGTAACATCTTTACCACCAAACTCTTTCTTCTCTATTTTGAGGTCATCGATCAATTTCCATACTCTTTTTTCTATGAGATAAGGGTCCATAATGAAAGCTCTATCTATTAATCACTCAAAACTATGTCAAGGTATATATATATATATTAGACACATATTCTTTGAATCAGACGTCCCTGAGCTGCTATGCCGCTTTTTCACGTCGGGTTCACCAATGTCGGCGCGGAAGCGACGGTCGGAGGATCAGGGCGACCGCCAAAAATACGGTGCACGCTGGGTGCTTTTAGCGAGCTCAGGTAATCATAAAAACTTAGAGATAGAATTAATAGTTCACAATCTTAACATTTTTTTCTCTTTTCCTTGCATGCCTATTGATCAGTTTTCATCATAAAAGCCATTATCATATATTTCATATTCAGGATGAATGCTCTCAACGCATAGCAATACATTACACGAAACATTTGTCTACGATGCTCATTGATTTTATCGGCTTTAGATGTTTGACCAATGAGATATTTATTCTTGTTGTAAATATACTGTAAAATGGAGACTCAAAAAAATAATAGTTAGATCATCCAATGATTTTGTTGACACTACTTGAATTGGTCGATTAGTTTCTCTTTAATACTAGCTTCTTTCTTGGTAATCATAAATCATGGTCTTATGCATCTATTAAGCAACATGCATGATAAGAAATTATGTGATTACTTTGAAAAAAATCAGATAAGTAACATAAGACAATCTCAATGTATAAAGTCAAGTCGATGATCTTGCTTGTTGTGTTACAGGAAGTAAGAGTTATGTTTAATAATTCCTAGCACTTTGTGAATTACTTGGCAGTATTTATCTTATGCTTTTACGAAGAATAGTAAACAGATAACAATCAAACCATATCATTGAATTGAAGATACCATAGTGATTCAAGAATATTAGTATCAATTTATTTCATGGCCCAATGACTATCTTCAAAATATTCAAATAAAATAAATTTTCGTCTCTTATTTCAGAACATCAGATAGGATTTATCTGCTGCATTACGTAGAGTTTCAAGTCCATAATAACGGCAGACATATAAAACTGTAAACAGAGCTGGGCACTAATGAGATTTCAGGGTTCAGATTCATCAAAAGTTGTGTCCTCTGGTTTTTCCACTTTTAAAATTCAAAATATGGTATATGCAGACACATGATCCTATTATTTATATCTTTTCTACATGAAACTAATTCGCAAAACTTCGCACAGACAAAACCTATAATGACTTGCATTTATCCCATAGTTGTATACTAGATTAAACAAATATGAACAGTAATTTCGAATTGATATATGAGCGTCAGCGCCATCAGAGGAGCTTCCTAGAAGCATCAAATATTATAAAGAATATATTCTCTCTCTAATAAGCAAGATATTTCGTCTGCGCCCACTATTGATTCGAAAACTTTGCACAATTGCTATTTTCTAATGAAGAAAAAAA
>MU261246.1:0-37500 GCA_020310875.1 Ceratopteris richardii | reverse complement strand
ACTACATACTATTTTATGAGGGATTATGCATCAGTCATGGAAGAGAGGAGCAAATAAATTCATGAGTTTCTCTTTCAAGGAAAGGAGAAAGTGAGAATCAGATTAGAGATCTATGAGAGATCTCACTTTAGCTTAGTGGTCTCACTTTAGCTCCTATTCTTTGAGACAGAAAGAAGGAACGGAAAACATGATTTCTTCATAGGAGAAGAATAGAGTATGTTTTCCTTTAGACAGAAGAGGTGTTTGGGAAACATCTCTTAGTCTTGATTTCAGAAGGAATTCATTTCTTCTACTTTTCAATGTAATGTTCCTTCACATGGGAGGATGATTCTCCACTATTTTGGGAGGAAAAAGTATGGAGAGCTTATATATGTGTTCTCAGTTATGGATGAGTAGATCAATTGGATTCAACAAAATCTCTTTCAAAGGGAAAGGGAAAGTGGAATAGATTCCACTACCAGAGCTCTTTTCCTTAGAGGAGATTACAAAGAGAGACAGAGAGAGAGTTTTACTTTCTCATTTTGGTTGTCTAGATAGTAGTGGCACTCTTCTATCAAAGACAAGAGGAAGATCAATTAATCATGATGGTTAGATTGAGTCTCACACGAAGACTCTAGAGAGGAGAAATTATGTTACTCCAGTGATGGCCTTTGACTAGATAAGATGATCTACTTATTGACATTAGTTAGACTAGGAGTAGAGTTATGACTCTTCTCTTTAGGGTTCATAGGTATATCTAACCTATAAGGGTACCAAACACTTAGTTGGTGTTACATCATGAGTATGATGAGTAAACATCAGTAAGGAAGATGGGTACTTCGTGATTATCTGAATCCCAAAGGGAATCCTTTCGGCATTCATATGGCAAACTACATGGAAGAGAAATTTTAGAGTTTGCACTAGTGCCAATAGATGCTCTTCCAATAGAACTTAGTCCAATGGTAAAGGATGACAAACCACAGACTTCTTGGTTGGTGAAATGTAGGGATTGCATGTTACTACCAAGAAAATCTGATATATAAGTTGGATGATGGACTTGCATAGTTCACAAGGTAGTTTAGATTAAACTATTACTTGTGATTACACTCAAGGTTAGCAGAACCTAGAGTGGCATGAGGACAATCTATCATTTACTCCTAGATGGGTTTGAAGTCACTTTGTATGGGACTTTGTTCTATACTTCAGAGGATTCTATGGTTTATTATCTCCACTATGATACGGTCACGCTTATAAGCTTGGTACCTTACACTTCCCTTTTATATTATTACTCCATAGAGGATACATCATTTGGACTTAGGTCATTTTGGTGATGTTATATGTTATGGGAGTGATAATTTTGAAGTTGAGTGTATATGGGAGATAGTAGGCACCACTTAGACGGTTTCCCATCTTTGAGATGATCTCATATGAGACTTCTTAAGGGGAAGGATATGGGGAAAAAACACACAGAGATGACCATGTACATTGAGTACATGGGGTTTAGGGGAGTCCGAGCACTTTCTTCTACCACTACGGACATTTCATTTATATTTTCGAGGACAAAAATATTTTTAAGGGGAAGGAAAATGTCACATGATATACTATGGGTAGAGCAATAAAAGAGGGAGCCTCTATTTTTAGAGAGGGGTCTCGTTAAGAAAGGATTCTCGGGCGTGGCTGGGAGGAGAACATATCTCTATGCGTCGTACGTTCCTAGAGTTGCTCACAACAGGAAAAGATGATCGATCCGTGATGTAAAAAGAAAACAAAATAGCATAGAGGAGTTAAGTGATGACACAGATGGATCTCCATCTAGTGAATGGGATATACCTTTAATTAGGTGTCCCATGTTAGATACACCTAAAGGATTGGAATCCCATTATTCCATTTCCTTTAGTTAATGTTCACTTTTGCACATTGCATGTCTTCATGAGAATTTTTGATTGACTATTGAAGCTCCATATAGAATATGCATTTTCCATCAAGCCAGTTGATAAATGTGTACAAGCTATAAAAAAATTGGAGGAACTCCTTAATTCAATTGGTTGTCATGGTGGAAACGTAACCCTAGTTGTTAAAAAGGTTGGGGAATCTCAAGACAGTTTACAACAAGTGTCAATGACAAGGAATAAAGCAAGAAATTTTTTTAGAAGAGGTACTAGCACTCAAAATAATCAACATTATGAGTTGTGGAAAGACCTATGCATGATCACAACGGGCAATGGTTCTCAAGTTCATCTTTGTAATAAGAGAAAGAAGGTTTGGTCATGCTTAGATAAGGTGGCAGGCTTAATGGGTCTTACGAGCTCTAGTGATATTCAATGTCAATTGTTTCAAGAGACATTAGTGGAGTTCACAAAGTGTTTCATTCAATCTTGGGGAGAGAGCAATATAACACACTACATTGTAAGTTTATATGATCTTTAAAATGTTCATTGCACTTACTTTTTTCTAATGTACTTAACAAGTTTTAGCATATTTTATTTGCACATGGAGCATTTTTCATGCATCGATATGGGTCATTGGAGATTTTGAGTACCCAAGAAATGGAGAAGTCACACTACAAAGTGAGAGGTGTGTACTTCAAAAACACGCGACATGGTGGTGGTCCAATACAATCAAACTATGTGGAGAAGCTGTTTCATTGGTTTTATCGCACTACATTCTCAAGAAAAGTTTTTTGTGCAATGAGTTAGGGAGTCACATTTGGTAAAAGTTGCGAGACGGATACAACACAACATTGCTAGTAAGAAATGGAAGTCATCATTAGGACCTCTCCATCATGCTCAATGGCGTGCTAAAAGACAACGAGAAGGCTCGACTTGGAAGTAAAGTGAAATCAATATATCCCATTATGTTTATATCATAGGATTAATATAATCTTGATATCAATGTGTTACTATTTGTATTATTATACTATGTATGCTTCTGAATTGGTTTTGTCCATTCTAGTGTGAATAGATAGTTTTAAAAGAAACTCTATAAGTAGAGAGAACTCACCACATTTCACACATTTGCAACTCAAGAGAATGGCACGGACCAAGCAAACTGCAAGGAAAGATTGCTTGGTCTATCTTAGCCATGCTCAAGGAACTCAATGCCCACCATGGATACAACCCCCCCAAAGACCCTGAAGTGGTTCCCACACCATTTCTAGGCCTCACTCACATGATGGCACACCATCTGGGAGAAATCTTTCACGAGAAGATGAAGTTTCTAATAAACAAAAGGATTGGTCTTAAGGACACTAAAATTCAGATTCTAATGATGAGCCACCACAGAGGACACCCATCAAGGCAAGACCCAGACAAGTGGCGAGGATGGTTATATCAGAGAGTACTTCCGATGGAGAAGCATCAACTAATGAGGAAAGCAGCACTCAACCACCATGGAATCAAGTGCACATTCCAATGAGCCATAGGTTAACACATGGAGGCAAAACACTAACACAAGGAAAAGGCCAAATACCAAGAGAGGAGGAAAGGGAGCAAAGTCAACATGCACGTCAACAAGAGAATGTGGCAGATGAAGCTAGACCCTCACATCGAGCATATAGGAGGAAAAAGAATTATCAACCACGGCATAGACCTCAACGACAACCTAACATACCTCCTAATGCAAGAGCTCCACAAAGACGAGGGAGACACTATAGAGCATTTGCAGAGATAAGACACTATCAAAAATCAGTTGATCTTCTAATACCATGAAGAGCATTTGCAAATCGGTAAAATAAGAACTAGAAAGTTATTGTCAAGGTTTATGAATACAAGGGATAGCACTTGAGGCACTTCAAGAGGCAGCAGAGGCCTTCCTCATCTCCATGCTTGAAGATTCTAACCTATGTGCTATCCATGCCAAGAGAGTAACCATACAACCCAAAGATATTCAGCTAGCAAGAAGATATCGAGGAAATAACCCATAACCTATGTATCTTGTAGCTTCTATGAAGCATATTTTGCAATGTACTTCAATGATTAATGAAATGTTTTGTCTTCAATTATTGTCTATTTTTTAATATCTTTCTCTTCCCAAGCTCTCTACCATAAGTGTTTGAGTATTATTACTTTTGCCTCCATTGAATACTTCTTGGCCTCATTAGCTCTTGTTCTTGACTCCATATGAATGTATTTACCTAGGAAAGTCCTCAAATAGGCTAAAAAATGCAAAAAAAACCCCAGCCACAGAAACACGAGATTTAGGCCTGCAAGTATTTGCAAGCCTGAGTCCTGCATTTCTGTGGATGGGGTTTTTTCTTTGCATTGTTTAGCCTGGTTAAGTACATTCATGACTTGGGTAAGGTAAGTTCATGACTTGTTCATGGTAAATTGGGCATAAATAGCATGTAGATACCATAAATAGCACAAATTGTCTTTTGCTAATGAATGTATATAACATAAATAATATTCAATTGTCTTAAAAATGGCAAAAAAGCCCCAACCACAAAAACGCAGGATTTAGGCCTGCAAAAGTTTTGCAAGCCTAAATCCCGCTTTTCTATGGCTAGGGATTTTTTGCCATTTTTAAGACACTTTGAGAACACATAAGCCATTAGATGCACATAAAGAGGATAAAAATGGTCTTGATTAAATACAAAGTGTGGAGAACATTTCATAACTTACAATGGAAAGTTAATGATGGCCATGGTAAAGCGGGCACATATGTAAGCAAACTCATCATATGGACTGCCTAGGTTTTCAGTGTGTACTTGCTGCCTTCATTACCCCCTATAGTTTGTCTCCAGATGAGTATAGTTACCATCAAATATCCTCCAATTAGTGTTAAAAATGGCAAAAAAGACCCAGCCACAGAAACGCAGGATTCAGAATCCCGCATTTCTGTGGTTGCGGCTTTTTTTCCATTTATAAGACTATTTGAGCATACATATGCCATAACATGCACATAGAGAAGATAAAAAAGATCTTGATTAAATACAAAAAGTGGATAACATTTCATAACGTACAATGGAAAATACAACATATGCAAAATACAAATTTTATTTATCCAAAATGTTACATGAGTTCATAGTTGCTTTCAATTTCTCAACAATTTTCTTTCTCCATTGGAGAGATTGTGGCAACTGATGGGTTCATACGGATCGAGAAATTACATTGGGGTCTTGCATTCCAAGACCCATGGCAATACCTATTTGTCCTACTACCTTTCCTCTAAAGTTAACTCCTAGAGTAGTTACAACTAAAGATTTTCTAACCAAAATGACACAATTAGTGCCTTGGGTAATTGTAATCAAACACAAAACTTTGCTCAGAGCCTTCAAGTACCATGTCATGAAGTGCCCATCAAGACTATAATCTTTATGAATATTTTTAAAATCATCGTTTGGCAACTTTCCAATGTAGTTTGCTAAGGATGAGCCAGTTCGGCGAGAAGATCGATCCCCACCAGACCTTGCCGCGAACTTGTCCACTTCAATGGCTTCCTATTAAGAAAGAAAATGATAATTCAAGCTCCAATATTATTAAATTAAATTATTCAATTCTTTACTAAGCACTTACATCATGAAGCTTGTCATCTTCCTACCCTCTTCCAGGGGCATCAAGATCTATGCTAGACTGGGTCATCCCACTCTGCTCTCCTATTGGGGATGTACGTACTTTGTTCTTCATAATTCTTCCTCTTGCTGCACTGAACTCTTCTTCCGTTGTATAATTGTTATCATTTGTCAAAATATCCTCGCACACGATTGCTATGGTGTCTACCATAGAATCACCGCATGGGATAGCTTTCTTTTCAAGTATATCAGATGTATTATCAAGTGGAACATGTGACATAGTGGAGAAAAGACTTAGGCACTCATCCAAACGAAGTCTGAATGCCTTCTCAATGTCATGAAGGAAAATAAACTCGTCTCCATCAACAATGATGATGGAGAGATATTCAATTTCCACCTCTGGTAATGTGGGCTCAGAGGGGTTGAGATTTGATGGTGGGGGCTCTTCCATGGTTGATTTCCCACACAGTTTGTCATCCAAACCACCAGACAACTCTCTGTGGATTATGCCACTCTCTCTGGCTAAGTCTATGACCTCTGGTTGGGACTCATTTTTTTCATGAAAAAATCCCCCATGACAAGGTTGGGGAGATCCATGGGTGCAGGCTTTGGGTTCCTCATTGGTGATAAATTTTATTATGGAGATGTAAGAAAGGTACCTAGTACCCATCCTCTTCTTTTTGTTAAGTTGTTTTTTACCAAAGGCACTATTTCATCAAACAAATGCCCTACATGGTCAACAATTTCCATGAAGCACTTAAGGTGCTTCATGAAAGCTTCATCACCTTTAGGAATGTAGAGCAAAAGGTCACACGAGACCCACTTGCCCTCATAAGGTGGAATATCTATGGAATAGCGCAAGATGTAGAGCTCAAGGAACTCTATGATATCTTGAGCACATCAGAGTTGAGTTGAATTGTCTTGTCGAGACCAGGGGCTCTAGAGACAAGGTCATACAAGTGTGTGTGACCTTTGTACTGAGTTGATTCCAAGAACGCATCAAAGCGTTCTCGAGGACGTTTGGACAGGGGTACTAGAGGTTGAGGCAACCATTGCGTGTAACGGTAGCGTGATTGCTATGGGGTGCGTGCTCTTGGAGTGATTCTAGCTCTTCTTGATTACAAAAGTGAGAAATGAGAGAATGAGACTTGCTTTTATAGTAGTTTAAATATTTTCAAGTGAATGGGACCCATTTAAAGCTAAAACTAATACCTAAAAGTAACAGATTCATGCAGAGAACTCTAAAAAAAAGGCTCATAAAAAAGATTGAACGGATAATCATTTAGAATAATAAGACATACCACATCTACACAGTAAAGAAAATAAAATTCTTGGAATTCCAAAATTGTAATATATACTGCCGTGGCAAAAATCAAAGATTTGATAATTAGTACATCATATTGAGATTAAAAAGTTCTACATCTTTTATTTTTGGCATGTGCATTACATTGTAGTAGAGGAAGGATTATGAATGGCAAATAGGTTATGTGCAAACTCTAGTATCAAATAGTTCTTGAGCTATGACAATGAAACTTGAGTTCTATCTACACTCCATTCAAAAAGGACTTTAATTTTATCGTCCAATATTGTGACCTACATCAGTAGCTGCTTGCTCAAAATATAGGGATGCTAAAGTTATATCAAAATGTATGGTGAAATTTGGACAAAGTCATTTGACAGAGTCAATAGAAATTTACCCCTTTTGTTGATGATGAGGGCTGATAGTCTCGTTTACTTGGATGAACGTGTGAGTCTGGTTTGTGCCACGTTACAATCAATGTCTGAATACCTGACATACGAAGGAAAAAAGTTCTCCTGACCTGTGGCCGTGATGTGGCGATAGATAGAAGACCCACGTACACAAAGACATACATATATGAATGCACATATTACACGCACACACACACAACACAGAGAGAGAGAGAGAGAAAAAATCAAGCTAAACAAATAAATGTGCGTGATGCTTCGATTATTTTAAATGCAACACTTGCAGGATCACCAAATGCGCTCGTTTTCAAAAGATTTGGTTTGAAGCGAGGTCGAGTTTTGATTGATAAATTTTGTCGCAAACTCACAAAATCATAGAAAAGAAATATGATTACAAATTCTACGATCTTTGCCAGATGTTTGCTAATTCTACGATCTTTTGCTAATTCTACGATCTTTGCCAGATGTTTTCCATTTTCCTTTGAAATATATGATGTTTAGAAATAAACTACCATATTATCAAAAATAAACTACCATATTTGTCGCTGCATGGACTTACGTGGGTGGCACTACGAATATGTTTTCGTCTTAAGGCACTCCTGACATCCAGCTTGGTCGTAGACAATATCAACAGGTAGAACACATGCTTCCCATGAGAAGATATTTGAATGGAGAGGCAAGTGCACACGACATCCATGGCTCTGTATCCGTTAGTCGAACTCTCTGTGTGTGTGTGAGAGAGAGAGAGAGAGCTTCACGATGATATTTCTGCAACGACTATATGATCCGTGGGTCGATGAATCAGATGCCATAGCCATTCCTCGGTTGTTACGATACAATGCAAGGATCGAAGCCGAACAGTATTAGCAGAACCTGCACCCACAATTGCTTGCTGTCTATGCTGTAGCACCGTATACTTCTCCATTCTCAACAACAGCCTCGAGGAGATCTCTTGGCCGTTCACAGACCGTAACCATGAGCCCGTTTGTGCCCATCGGTGAAGTATGTCAGGTGGCAAGCATGATGTTGCAGGGCGTGCGCTCATTGGGCGAGTCCGCGCGTAACCACAAAGAAGCTATCCCAAAGATCGAGCTACTAGAGGCGACGGTTCGCCAGCTGGTAGATCTACAGGGGCGAGAACAAGCACGGCTGCGCGGATGCAAGCATCATGCTGAGCAAGGGGCCGCACTGGAGAGCCTGGAGAATTTGTGCCACCAGCTGGACCAGCAGGTCGCCAAGGCAAAGAAGATAGCCGCCAAGAAGGGGCTGCGGCTGTATAACCTCCGCGGCGCGTTGTTCGGTGCAAGCGGTCTTTCCAGCGTGGCCACGATGATGGAGACCCTGATAACGTCGTGGATGAAGAGCAGAGATACGGGAGGCCCTTCAGCGGTCTGCGGGATCATTGCCCGTGTATCTGGAAGTGCAGTCCAACCATGGCTACATGCCGCTTCGCGCGAAGGCACAGAAAGTGAGCGACCTCCTGGAGAACAGCGAGAACAAGGTTCTGCTTCTCCACGGCATGTCGGGAATCGGAAAATCAAGCCTCGCCCGCTTTGTGGCTGCTGAACCTCCTAGACGCTTTACAGATGGCGCCCTCGAGCTCGTTCTCTGCCAAGCCTGCTCAATCACTGGCTCCAGTGACGACCCCCTCGAATATCAGAAGCTCCTTACGGCGAAGCTGTCCTCCATACTTCGGATGCTCGGCTGCAAGAAGGACCAGCTGGAGGGGCTTACGCTCGAGAGCTCCTGGATGCTGTTGCAGGAGGTTCTGGAAGGCAAGAGCTATCTGATCGTTCTCGACGACGTGTGGGAACTTGATATTACCACTCGGTTCAGCCGTCTGACTGGCAATGACTGCAAGATTCTCGTCACAACTCGCAACGAGTCTGTGTACGCCATCGCTGGCGCAGACAAAGTGGAGATTCGAGAGCCCGACGTGAAGGAAGTAGGGAAGGCCATACTCATGTATCACACCAAGCTCAGCAAGCTGCCCGTGAGTATCTCGCTCATGCGCACTTTGACTACAGCATATATTCACACAGCACCCGCGCACATAAACACACTCAAAGCACAAGCACACACGCAAAACATGACACAAAAACACACAAAATCTTGCGGATTTTTTTTTTTTAATAGTAGAAGAACAAGACGGGATTTGAAACTGGTGTAAGACCCATTACATATCAATCCCCGTTTAAATAGGCAAATCTTTTACCCAACCAAATGAGCGCACATGGATGGATGGAAAATCTTGAGATAAATATACACGTAGGATAAAGCATTGTGAAATACTGCAGCATTTGTTTGGAGCCAGATTCTAAAGTTGCCAAAATTAGAGAGGTATGACAAAATTAGCAGCAGAAATAAGCTCTTTTCGATCAGAAATTGATCCAGTTAGCGCTCCATCGTTAGTTTCGCACAAAAACAGAGAAACATGTAATGCATCTTACGATTTTTACTGTTCTGTGTGAACGCAGGAGAGCAATGTTAATGACATAAAAAAAAGTTTGGATGGAAGCATATCATTGAAATGCAAGCGTTCTTCCTCTCAAAATATGTCTATGCAGATAATTCTGTTGTGCGTTATAAAAAGATACTGCATATCGCCATGTTTCATCTCACCTTCGTTAAGAATAATGAGCTATGGACAGCAAAATTAACTTCAATTAGGAACATCTATCTCTGTGGCTGAAAATTATATTGTTTACTCGGAGAACAGGACCTTTGGGATGATCTTCTGGAGCACTGTGCCTATCATCCGCTTACCATATCAGTGATCGGCGAAGCTCTCAGCGGCGAGACGAGACGAGAGGAGTGGCTGAAGGCTATGGACAATCCGTCAATGTATGCAGCGAAGGCGATCGTTCCAGCCACCTACCAGAGTATTCCCCTTGATAACGCTTCGTGCACAGTTTTTGGCTCCTTCTAGTTCTCCGTGCGAGCCCTTCCTCGTGATGCTCGAGACGTCTTCACCTCCTTCGCGCTGATTCTATGGACGGAGCCCATACCTGAGATCTGCCTCGAGAAGCTGTGGGGGGCCCTCAGGCCTCATAGTCTCTTCAGACTCGAGGTCGGCAAACTTGTCAAGGGCTCTCTCATTGCGAAACCTGATTCAAAGTTCTGCTACCGGATGCATGGTATGGTTTCGCTATTTCTGAACAGCGAAATCTCTCAAGCACTGTCCATGCTTCAGCTAAGTGAGCTCTCTGCAGACCACCGTGGCTTGAACTGGGTTGTCGCCGCTGTCTGGCTCTTCCGCTATGGAAAACCCGAGGTGAAAGAAGCCTCCGCTTCCTATATCAGAGCAGCCCTCCGCTCTGGAGTGTATGTCTTCGAAGTCACGTCTTGCACAGTGTCGTTGAGCTCCTCGTTTTGGTATGCTCGATTACGGAGGTATCAATAACGTCGGAACTGTCTATCACAACAGACAAGTTCAAGAAGATGCTTGATGAGGAGATCATCGATGTGTTTCGTGTGGCGAAGTTCACCCACTTACTGCAATCGCCATCTCCCACTACATAAGCAATCTGTATAGCTCGGAGAATTACAAACGTCGAGCAAATGATCTAATAAATGCAGGTGCTGTGAATGTTCTGAGTTCCATATTGCACGGTTCCGAATCAGGGAAAGTCACGGAGACCATGTATGAAGCGCTGGGAGTTGTGTACGAGTTAGTGAAGTTCGGAGATGCCAACGACTCTGAGGTGCTTCTGCGTAACGCGCCAGTGAAAGAGCTCGTTGGATTGTACTACGTGGGCTTGGCGATGGATACCCTTGAAAGGCTCTGCGAGCTCGACGGGGAGAGCGTGGTCCAAGAAATATTTGAGGCAGGGCTTTGGGAAAAGCTGGCTAATGACTGCAGACCAGCTCGGGTTGCTGTGGCCAAGAAGAGAGAGGTCCATCATGAAGGATAGGTTCTCGCGGCTGCTCACCGACCGCTCACATAATGATGAGGATGAGGAGTGGAGTGTTTCGAAGAGCTTGGAGCAGGATTGCTTTGCTGAAGTTCATGGTAAGCTGGAAAGAGTATCGAGCGCTCTTGTTAGGGTAGGGAGGAACATAGAACGGACCGCTGGAGACGAACAACAAAAGCTGGAAGATCTGGAGTAGGAGGCCATTCTTTCGTTGTCTGTGGCGAAGTCGAGTTTCAAGAGTTTACGAGGAGCTCCGGCGAAGCCATGGGAGGAGATCATGAGGTCTACGGAAATCGCGAGCAACGTGCTGAAACTTGTGTGTGCTCCCTCGACTCCGGCAGAACTCCGACATTTGGCAGCGGATTGTCTATGTGAGATCAATCACCATCCTTCCTCGACCAGCATCCTCATGGAAATGCTCACATCTGAGGCCCTTGATGAATTTCTTTGCTTTATCGCCTACCTACAAGTAGAAGAGGAGGTTTCGTGCCGGCTATTCGAGGTCCTGGAGTACCTTCTCAACAATAGCGCCCGGCAAGATGAGATAATCGAGAAGGGCATCATTGAGTTGATGTTCGAGATAATCTTGTCGCGGGACGAGCTGCGCCCCAAGTTGCAAGAGAAGGTGCTCTTCTACATCGTCTTCTCCCCTCTACATGTCAAGAGAAGAACAAGCGCCTCGATTGAGCTCCTTCTCGAATCGGGGGTTGTACACACCCTCACCACGCTGCCCACCATCATCAATAACACTAATCTGCCTGTGCTTCCTTTCTGGTTCCTGTGCAAGTTTGGGACGTGCATAGCTAAAATAGATCGTCTACAGACCTCAGAGCAAACTAAACTGGCAGCTGATTTTATGAGGAGGATGCAAGCAGCTCTTCCACAAATATGCAGCGGAGAGTCTGATAAAGATATTAAGTCCATTGAAGCTCTGTTCAAGCCGTAAAATAAGCATCTACTCCAATTCATTGGCACCTTCAGAGTTGAACCGAACATCTCCGTAGAAATTTGACATGTCATGATACATCATTACAGGATAACATGTCCCTCACAAGTGCTACCACGAGCAGTGGCTGAACCCTCGCCCCACCTCAAGAGGCGAGAGGCCCAACCACCAGGACAGTGGCCTGGGACAACTTTCTGGCATATATGAATCATGTCATAACATAAAATTAATTGCGCAATATTCCAGATAGCATGCGAATAATTTTATCAGATAAAATTAATTACGCAACATTCCAGATTGCTCTCTTCGATCTAGGAACGGGGAATTTTTCATGTGCGACGTGGATGTGTCTCAGCTCAGAGCCGCGGGAGCAGGTTCGCAATGGATGTAGAATCACAATTCACTTTGTTTTCAACTTGTGAATCCTACTCCTTTTTAGTCGTCTTCTTGCCTTCATGCTAATCCTGCGGAATAAACGTCCAAAGGGCTGTTGTTCTAGGTGGAACACTGAGAAAACACAGTTCTGCTATTTATCTGTTCACACAAGAAAGTGGAACCGAGGAAATAGAATTTTGTGCTGAACAAACATCAATTGTTTTGTGATTAAAAAGGCAATATGTTTTTTGTTGTACGAGATACTTGAAAGCACTTTTGTGATTGAAAAAGAATATTTAGTCCAAGCCTTCATAGGCTAGTGGTTGATGCTTTGAATTTTTAGGAGGAAGTCTTGAGTTCAAATCTTGGCTGGACATATTCATGAGTTCTCAAAGATGGATGTCCATGAAGTTCCCCAAGATGGGTGCCTCTACCTTATGAGGTCGGGGGTGTGTGTCTTTCCAATTCATTGTACTCTCAAAAACAAAAGCAATATTTATCGTTGACTCATCGAAAAGTGCCGCTAAGGGCAAAGGAGGAGATTTGGTACAATGTTTATCAGTTTGTCTCGTGAGGTGGTACTAAGCCGCAATTCACACAAGCCCCGCAAAGTTTAGAGCTCTTTTGGCCATATTTCGAGTGGAACAGTGCAAACAATAGTGTTGCCACCTCTTATGGGTTCAGATAAGAGAATGGAACTAAAAAATGGTGGTACCGCCCTCTTTGAACACTATGTGCAACATATATATAATAGAGAACTATGAATACATATCACTACTCGATATTGAAAAATGATGTGGAGCATGACATGTAGAGAATTCTGCTAGCTGCCTCTACCCTCTGTGAACTCCACGTGACATATGTAAATAACTAATTGGATATTGATGGTCTTCAGTCTTTGTCGCTGCCCATTGTGAACTCCTCCCACCAGGTGACATATGTAAATAACTAATTGGATATTGATGCTCTTTTGGCCATATTTCGAGTGGAACAGTGCAAACAATAGTGTTGCCACCTCTTATGTGTTCAGATAAGAGAATGGAACTATAATTGTAAAAAATGGTGGTACCGCCCTCTTTGAACACTATGTGCAACATATATAATAGAACACTATGTGCAACATATATAATAGAGAACTATGAATACATATCACTACTCGATATTGAAAAATGAACAAAATATTCATTTTTTGAATGATGTGGAGCCTAGTACATGGAAGGGGCGAAGGGGAGAGGCCGGAACATTATTTCCGTTTTTGTAGCATGACATGTAGAGAATTCTGCTAGCTGCCTCTACCCTCTGTGAACAGCAGGTGAGATATGTAAATAACTAATTGGATATTGATGGTCTTCAGTCTTTGTCGCTGCCCATTGTGAACTCCGCCTAACAAGCTTGGTGTCCCTGAATTCAGCCTATGATATTGTGGGTTGGCATTCTAAAAATTGAAAACATAAATATTTTTATTTCACCATGTAAAGTATAAAACTTTTAGAGATAATTCACAACCACATAAAAATATCTTTTTTTTAGAGACAACAAGAAAAGATGGTAAATTAATGAATGGTGTTACATAAAGTGCACGGGCAGATCCCACCTTACAAATCAAGAGGGTAGACATATTACAATGAGAAAACCATCAAGAACCTCTCTTTTGAGTACATATGGAGAACGATCTCTCCCCATTTCTTATAATGGGTAACATACAGAGTGTTACATAGGGGCATATTCTCACAGGGAGCAAGTCTCATGGTATGGAGACAGTGTATTCCAGACTTATACAAGCATTTCTAAGAGAATATAGAAGATCCTTCTTGCCTGCATTATAATACATCAAGTTCTTACCAATCCAAATGTGGCATACAATATGACCTCTCTATATATGCCACAAGGAAATATCCAAATGTTTATAGCTCCCAAGGATGATCTCCTGATAGCCGAGTGAACCCAGGTTATAACTTGATATAAACTATTGCACGGGCTGCCAAAACCTCTTGGCATGAAGACAATTAGCAAAAAGGTAGCTCAAATCCTCCAACGTGCCACAATACGAACAAATCCCTTCATTAATTTTGACCAAACTTAACTTATTGCCTATCCATAGGCCATTGTGGATTACGAGCAACTAGGGATATGAGTGTTTGATGTTGAAAGGGAATGCGTAAACACTTTTAAACTTGTATCTCCATTTTTCATTGGACCAATTCAACTTCCATCTCTGGTTCAGATTAGCAACAACCTTGGTCACAGAACCTTTGTTCTTTTTGAATTTGAGTAGCATATCCTTTGCAATGTCTTCTAGTTTTGGGTTCTTGTTGCAGCATGTATCCATTCTTCTTTTCAAAATATTTTATTGGTTGCACAAGGCCTGTTGGCTGGGATAAGAAAAGTTAGTCAAGGGATAGAAGTAATCATCAGGCTTAAGCTCACCTCCATTACTAAAATCCTCCCAAGTTTTGAACCCTCTTTAAAACATCTATGTTCCCTAATGGACAAGGAATTTCCATTCTAGACGGAAAGGCACCCATGCCAAGGGGATTCTTGAACAAAAAACAAAATTTTGTTAGAAAAATCAACTTTGGAGGTACAACATTGTTTAACCTGCATCCAAATATTCTAGAATGTGTAAGTAAACACACTTCCAATAGGAACAGACACTTTAGGGGAGACCCATAAGGAATTATTCTACCTTGACTTATAACTTTTGACATGAAATAAGTGAATGTTCCTTGTCCGCAAAAAAGATCAGATGTTAGAGCTAGTTAGAGACCTCTAAATCCATTAAAAAAAAAAACATATTGGCAACCATTTTAGAATGACATAATATTCCCCAACCCCCCTCAGACTTAGGCAAGCAACAAATGGACCAAGCATCCTTAGTATCCATAAAAACCTCTTGGAAAGAGTAATAACTTGATTCAATTGCTTTTCTGAGGGCTCCAAACAAGACAAAAAATAGGAGAGAATGGTGCACACATAATGATTCAAGAAAAAGGTTCGAGGAGCCAATGAGGATTGAGAATGATACCAAGCAAAGAGTTAACCTTTAAAGATTTCTAGGACTGAATCCCACCTTTCCTAAAAGGAAATGTTAAAACCCATAGGAATACCTAAGAATCTAAAAATTTCACCATCTTTATTAAGATCAAAATACAACTAAGTAACACAATCAGGAATAATGCTATTGGAGGCTTTAAAACCTGTTTTCCTGTGGTTAACTCTAGATCCACCAGCAACTCAAAAAATATGCAAACAATCCAAAAAAATAGAAGTATACAAATCATCAACATTGGTCATCATGTTAGTGTCATCAGCAAATTACATCTAGAGGCCAAGTTGGTTAGTAGAATTAGGGATAATGATTCCCTTGATGTTCACCCTAGACATAGCATCTCTCATGAGCCATCCAAGAGCATCACTAGCCATAGAAAATAGGAGGGGGAGCAAGGGGACATCCTTGCCTTATAGATCTACAAAGTCTTTCAGGGCTCAAACATGACACCATTCATAACAATCCTAGAATAGGCATTGCCAAACAAGGTGCTAATCAACTTGATGAGCTTTATTCCAAAACCAACATCATGAAAGGTAGGATAAATATCTTCAGATTCCTAAATATATTGCAACATATAACACCTCATCCATGAAGAGGTCATCACTACTATTCTGGTTCCAAAGGATCAATACCATATTCCCGCTATAGAACTTTGCTTCAACAAATATTGGAGAATAGCCTTCATGATCAAAATTTCATAGGTCTACAAATAACGCTCCACTCCTCTATCATAATTGCATTCTTGCATACATTTGTGATAGACTAAAAGAGGATTGTGGTGGACACTATAATTTCTCTATTATAATGTCATTCATACATAGATTTGTGAAGAGTCTAGGAGAGAACTATGATTCTCACTACATATTTGTTGACATAACTACTTCTTGCATACATTTGTAACAATCAAAAGAATTCGATGATCAACACTCCTACTTCCCTAATTAAAGATTACTACTAGACACATTGGGAAACCGAGTAAACCAAACTACAATTGATATTGTAGTGAACATTTGGACTAAACTTTGCATTCGATCCTCAACCTTAGCTCCAATCAGCATAAATTTCTAGTTTATGAACTAAGTAACATCATCATGTCTATAGCATTGCAACATCATGACTATGTCAGTAACCAAACTATGAAGAATGTGAATATGTTGTGCTCAACTTAAGAACTACATAGAAAATGAATCAATGTATGAGAAACCAAACTTCTATTACCATAAATTACAAAAGGGAATACATTATGTCGGTCATTAGAGTACAAACAAAAATTTGGGGTATTTCGAATCTGGTATTCTTCCCTAGGCAACCCAAAAATCCTCTTCTAGACTTCTTCTAAATCTTGAGTTAAAGTGAATTGTAGTATTCTTTCATTATCCTCTTAAGCTTCCTATTTTGCACTTTATAGCCAATCTCCACTTCCATGAACATGCAATGTTATCATCTTCAGTATTGATCTCATACTCTGTGATGTGTAATCTAGGTATCTATCTATACTTGTGCTAGTTTAAATTGTTAGACCATCAAGCTTACACTATGCTTGAGGTGGATTTGATGTATATCAAAAAGCTATCGCTTGGATTACGTCAAAACAATACCCGTTGGAGAGTTCTATTACCTATGCTCATTTATTGTATTTTTTTAAATGATTTTTCATAGATCTTTTACCATTGTAAAAGCCTAGAGCTTTACATATGTAAAAGGATAAAGAGAGAGAGCCCAAATTCCACGAACTTGTGTTGGAGTGGTGATCAATCAACCAATCAATCACCTAAAAGTAGATCAAAATAGATCTTCACTTTTCCTAGATTGTAGGAAAGTGAATTGATTCCCTCCAACAACCTTTACCGCCGTCATTTGAATTCAAAATCCACTTATAGAATTCGTGGAAAACTTGAAAATTCTACATAAAGACTTTAAATCACTTCTACATTAAATGAAAGAAATATACATACACTTGTGGCCATCATTGTCTTGCTCCTCCAATTTTTTGCATCATCTTCTTCAACAACAATAAGCTTGCAGAGATTGTTTCTCTCTCTATAGAGCTCTAAGATAAGAGAGGACTCATTGGAAAGGTATTAAGGTCTATTTTATGCTTGTAAATGTTTATAGCATTTGGTTTAGTAGATTGGGAGACATCTTAGTTTTTCTGTCTCAGGTTCAATCTTTGCACATTCCTGAAAAATAGGAGATACCATTGTTGAGTGTGTGATTCATTCCAAAAGCTTATTTTGTTTATTCCTTGTACTCTTATGCATTTTATACACTCAAACCTATGTGTATCACTCCATAAAAGGACTTCTTCTAATTGTAATCATGATGGTCTCTATGAGCATTTGAAGTTCATTGTCAAATCCAAAGATAGCTAGTTTTTTGAGCTAGTGGATGCACAAACCTATTTGTTTTGTATAAACTCTTTCTCTTTGATATTCCAAAGTACATAGTGCATTTTGTTGCACCTATCGCATGCCTATAAGGTCTATTTGAGTATCCATAAGCTAAAGGATTGGTCTTATGCTAGTTGGTTGGACCAAACTTCATCGCTTTGCAACTCACTTTTCTACCTCCTTCAAGCTTCTCCAAGTTCTTTTAGTGATATCATAGCTAGATCAAGATGGGTGATTTCTTTTCATCAATCATTGAGAACCTTGATCGACACAACTATGCGGCTTGGAAAATTAGAATGGAGGCCTATTTGCAAGGTAGAAATCTTTATGGAATTGTAGCAGATGATGAAGCTATGCCTATTCCAAGATCCAAAGGAGGACCTACTCAAGAGGAGATAGATAAGCTCACACTTTGGTGCGCAAGGGATGCTAAAGCAAGGTTGTACATACTAAACTCTATCTCTGACTTTCTATTACCACATATTAGAGGATGCAAGACATCTCAAGAGACTTGCGATGTCCTAGAGACTTTCTTCTCTGCTAGTACCAAAGTAAGAAAGAATCATCTTTGGAATGAGTTCAACCAAATGAAGAAGACACCCAAACAAACTATCATAGAGTTTGTTACCAAGTTCAAGGAGGTTGCAAAGCAGTTAGCATCCATTGGAGAGCTGATTGAAGAAGAGGCTATCATGAGGCTAATTCTCAATGGGATTCGAAGTGATAAGCAATGGCAATCTTTCACCACGGCTTATGATCTTATCATGGATGTGCAAACTCTAGACTTCAACAACTTTCTTGGACACCTTTTCAATCAAGAGGCCCACAATAGCATAAAGGAAGGTAACTCCTATCATGGTGATTCAACTCGTGCTCTATACGCAAATAAGAAGGATAAGAAGCTCAAAGGCAAGAAGAAAGAAGAAGATGAAGAGGAGACTCCCAAGACAACTTTGCAAACAAGAGTAAGTGGAAAGGGAAGAAGAAAGCGTTAGTGCAATTAAACCCAAGCACAGAGACTTGGTTAACTAGCTTATGCTTAACTTATTGGCATAACCTATGAAAGGCTTCACATGATCAACCTCTTGTAAAAGTACTTCACATTTATCCTTGTAAAAGTGGATTACACCCACGAGGAGTTAGGAGGCTCTAAATCATGTATAACTTGGTTTTTGAGCAATGAGAGAATCTATCCTATATGTTAGCATTCACCTTCTAGGTAGAAGTTTGAATTTGAATTCAAACTTTGGCTCCAAGTTCAACTATAAGAAGAGGATCTAAACGACCTACATGTATCTCGAGGTTGAGAGATCATTTTGTAGAACAAGCATTGTGAAGTGAGAACTCACCTCATAGCTCATTCACCTCTCACACATTGAGCAATGTTTCATTGCCAACGACATTGTATTTGTACATGTTTAATACATATATGATCATTATATTCTTATCTTACTTCTCTGTCATAACTCCATCAAACTAATGATCTTCTCAGAGCTTGTTTTCAGTGTGTAGTTGATTATCTGCAATGATTTAAAGCATGATAGAATTAACATACTATCTATTACAATCTTACAGAGTTTCATTAGCATTGCTTCTTCGGATCATCAAATATTAGCATATCTTTTCTCACTGGTTTGATGACTGTTGCAGCCCGTGAATGTCGAGATGGAGCTGTGATTTGCTAAACTTCTTTCTCTACATGTAGTCCATCATTTTTTATGAAATCACTCATGATTGTTAGCTTACTAAGTTAGTTAGAGGTCCCCAAAAGGAATTAAGTCCTTTGCTACTGTGCTCAGAGAATTGTTCAAAACACTGAACAAATTTGAGAACAAAAATAGCAGGTTTTTTGTTCTTGGATCAACTCAAACATATTTGTTTTGATCCATCAATTAGTGGATCATCTTCCAACCAATATATATAATTGTTTATGTTCATTAGCAAGCTAAAGAGGCCCACTATACTCTCTAGCCATCATTCTTAGCGGGTGTGAAGCAGGATCTAGCTACACCACTTCATCTCTTGTGACTATCCACCATTTCCTCCAACAGTGGTATCAAAGCAACAACAATCAAGATGGGAGATGGATTTCCATCGTTCATTGACAAATTGGACAGGAACAACTACTCAACATGGTCACTAAGGATGCAAGCCTACCTTCAAGGAAGAAGTCTATATGGATACATCTCAGGAGATGAAGAGATGCCAATCTTCAGGAGCAAGCATCAACCTACAAGGGAAGAGCAAGAGAAGTTGACCACATGATGTGCAAAGGATGCTCTTTCCAGGTCATATCTACTAAACTCAATCTCTGATTTCTTGTTGCCACATGTTAGGAATTGCAAGACCTCCCAAGAGACTTGGGAAGTACTCTCATCATATTTCTCCTCAAACACGAGCTAGGAAGAATCAGTTGTGGATGGAATTTACAACCATAAAGACACAACCAAAGCAAGGAGAGGCTGATTATGTAGCCAAGATGAAAGATGTGGCTGATCAGCTTGCAAGCATTGGAGAGGAGATAGAAGAGAACCACATAGTGAGGCACATCATTAATGGAATCAAGGCTGATGACAAGTGGGAGTCCTTCACCACAGCAATGGATCTCTACATGGATATGCAAATACCTGACCTCAACACCTTGATGGGGCAACTCTTCACCCACGAGACAAAGCTCAACAGAAGTGGTGACAACTCAAGAGGTAACCAATCTTCTGCCCTTTATACAGATAAGAATAAAGCTAACGATAAAGCTAAAAACAAGAAGAGTGAAGAAGAGGCTAGTACCTCTCAAGCTAATTATGCAAGAAGAGGAAGAGGTGCTAGAGGAAGGGGCAGAGGAGGAAAGCAAGGCAGGGGGAGACCCTAAAACAACTCACCATGCAGCATATGTGGTCTTAACAATCACACTATAGAAGAATGCTTCAAGAATACAAGGAACCAAAGGGTAAGGGGCTTCCATAAAGGTAGCTATGGACAATCCAAAGGTAGATATAACAATGGTGGAGGCAACTACAACCATAACTACAATCAAGGCTACAACAACATCAAATATCAAGGTGGCTTTAGAGGAAGAAGGGACTACAAAAACTATACTGAAGACCAAGAAGACTCTTTACTCATCATGAACATGATATCCAAGCAAGGTAAAGATGATGAGCATCTTTTCTACATTGATTTAGGATGTTCCAACCATGTGGCTGGAAATGTAGCTCTATTAACTAATCTTCAAGAACCCAAAGGGAAGCATGAAGTACAAACAGGTGATGATACTAAACACTCAGTAAAGAAAATTGGAAATGTCAAGACATCTCATGGTAGCATGAACCTTTTGAGTAAAGTTTTGTATGCGCCAACTATAACCAAAACCTAATTAGTGTTGGGCAGATTGTTGAGAAAGGTTTACAGGTTAGATTCACTAAGCATGGAGCATATGTGGAAGACCCCCAACAAGGCTTCAAATGGATTGCTAAAGGTGAGAAGTCATGTAGATTATTCACATTTGAAATTGAAGACACAAGGAACATAGCACTATTCAATAATAGAGATCAAACCTTATCTAAGTTAGAAATATTGCACAAAAGGCCAGGACACATGGGAGAAAGAACTCTGAAGCAAATGTGAAAGGATCAAAGTGTGCTTGACATTCCCAATGTGACCAAGCAACAAATGATATACAAATGTGCAGCATTCCAATTTGGTAAAGCTCATAGGCAACCATTCAACGGGAGAGGATATATCCATTTTGGAGCTTGTACACACTGATGCGTGGGGACCTAGCAAAGATCGATCCATCTCAGGTTCAAGGAACTATGTGTCATTTATTGATCATTACAGTAGATGGACAATTCTTTATTTCATGAAACATAAGGATGAGGTATTTACATGTTTCAAGAAGTACTTGGCACTAGTTGAAAACCAAACAGGATGTTCAAAAGAAAAACCACCCTTAAACTTGTTGAAGTTTGATGTAGATATCTACAGCAGGATTACAATTCGAAAACCAAGAACTAAGGTAAGCCCAATTCACTACGTCTCAGCTGATGTGAGAATAAGACCCATTAACCTACAACAGAGCCCTTTCGCAAGTAGGGCAACTGTAGCACAGATTGTGTGCCTGGAAAGACAAAGTCGCCCTCCTGTTAACAATTTGGTAAGTGTAGGGCTCTCCCTATAGCCAACATGAAGTTGCCGAGCATGAGGGTGTCTTTGCCCATTAATGTGGTTAGGTTTCAGTTGCCTAGTTTGGGTGAGTGGAACAAGGGACTCACCCATCCCAAATGTGGAGGTCGCCCAGGGAAAGGAGAGAAGTCACCCAATTACACAGCATGGAGGTCAGCCAAGTGCAGAGGCAACAGTCGCCCAGGGAAAAACGGAGTGTAGTCGCCCAATTGAGCAGCATGGAGGTCACCCAAGTGCAGAGTCAACAACATGGAGGTTGCCCAAGGGATAAAAAAAGTTAGCCTCTTATGGCTTGTCTTAGGAGTGGCCCAGATGGAAGGGAGGCCATCATGAGGTCACTTAGATGCTCCAGGCCACAATGAAGTTGAGTCGCTCGGGTCCAGTCTAGAAGTCTCCCAGCATGGGCCTAAACATGAAGTTGCCTATGAGTGGGAAAACAAAAGAAGTCGCCTAAAATGGCACATGAGGACTCTCCCAAGCTAGGAAATGAGCTCGCCTATGGGTATGGCTGCATGTATGAAAGTCACCCATGCCAGCACACGACTTCAACCGGGCTATAGGGGAGGGCTTCCCAGAGGAGTGGACTAGGCACACCATTGTGCCTATCCACAAATGTGGTGACACCTTGGACCAAGGAACTACAGGACCATCATGATTGGCCACACCATGGCCAAACTATACGGTGCCATACTTGAGGCGGAGCTCAGCTCATATGCAGAGACTGAGGGGCTACGAGCACAAGGCCAGGCAGGTTTTCGACGAGCTTTCTCTAATATTGATCACATCTTCATTTTGCGCTGCCTCATTGATGGGGCAAGGGTGCAGAAGAAGAGATTATATTGCTGCTTTGTGGACTTCCGCAAAGATTTTGATACAAAGAGAGGCTCTTCCAACGCCACCATCAAGGATGATTTGGACCATCTATGCACTCTATGAGTCCAGGGGGTATGTCTGAGACCAATGCTAGCACCATCGTGTTAAGCAAGGCTGTCAAGTCTCCCCCACTCTATTTCGTCTTGAGAAGGGGACCTTTTTACTGGTACGCCTTGACAAGGGCTTAGCTATTTCTGAATACATACATATGAATCTTCTATGGTATCCTGCATGGCCCAAAAAACTTTGCACTTCTTTTGGGCTATGTGGAATAGGCATAGAAAGAATAGCAGTAACCTTTGTAGGGTCAACTGTTATCCCTTCAGCAGATACTATGTGACCTAGAAGAGTGCCCTTGGTGACCAAAAAATGACATTTAGCAGGATTTAACTTCAAACCTAATTTGAGACATTGCTCAAAGATTTCCTTTAGATTTTCCAAATGATCATGGAAATCTTGAACTATTGCTCTTCTATCTGTGCCTGAAAATACTGAAAAGTCATCCATAAAAATGCGAAGAAAGGTTGTTAACCACTTGCCCAATATCAGATACATTGTTCTATTAAATGAAGCTGGTGCATTCTTCAAACCAAAAGCCATGTGGGTATAAACATAAGTGCCCCATGGAGTAACAAAGGCTGTTTTGCCCCTATCATCAGGATGGATCATTATCTGATTGTAGCCACTAAAACCATCCAAGAAGCTATACAAAGTGTGACTGGCTACTTCCTCAAGTACTTGCTCTGTGAAGGGTTGAGGAAATCCATCTTGAACAGTTACCTTATTTAAGGCACGAAAATCAACACAGACTCTTATTTTTCCACTATTTTTCTTGGGTACAATGGCCATAGAAGAAAGCCACCTGGAATGTTCTACTGGAACAATTATACCTGCTTCTTCTAGTTTTGTAATTTCCAACTTTACCGCCTTTGCATACTTTGGGTTGAGTCGATACGGCCTACTTCTTGCAGGCGTGGCTCCCTCAACTAAGGGTATTCTGTGTAATCCAAGCTCCTCTGGTATCCCTGTTAGATCTTTGTAGGACCATGCGAAGAAATTTTTATAAGCAAAAAGTAAAGAAGTTACCTTCTGCAGTAAAGGGGGATAATGCCATAGCCAAGAGGCCAAGTGGACTACTTGAGGGTTCTCTTCATCCCCTAGATTTACTTCTTGAACTAGTGCTTTAGGACTAGTCTTGTTTGAGAAATCATCTCCATTGTATGCAGGAGTGGACTTTAACTTATATTCTGTAATATGTTCTCTAGTCCATCCTTGAGGTATATCCGAAAAGGGAAGATCTTTTCTGCACTCAGGCTCATAACTTTCCATCCCGGATACTTCCATATTTGTTGCCTCTTCAAAGTTCGTATTCTCCTGCAAACTCTCATTCTCCAACTCCTTGTGAACTTCATGGCCTTTTCCTGCAATTTCTTCATCTGCAACTTCTTCCTCTATCTCATTGATTTACATCGTGCAACACTCTACACTTTCCATCATCCAATTCAATAATGTATCTTCTTCTTGGGGTAGAGAGGGCATTACTTGAGTGTCCACAGTATACCCAGCAGTTTTTCGTGAGTCAAATCCTTCTTCCAAGTGTAGCTGCAGTTGGCTATTGGTGCTCGTTGAAATCCATAGTTTGTTTTTCCCCCAATCTTGCAAAGCTTTTGCTTGCCTCAGCCAAGGTATCCCAGGAGTAAAGGGTAAGAAGTCTCCTGTGGAAGTGCAATAACAAAAAAATTTAGAACAAAGTGGGAACCATGTACTATCATCAGTACCTTTTCAATAATGCCAAGAGGTGCAACCCGATGTTGATCTGCTAGTGTAACTGTGAATGGCTCCATCTTGGTGGGGTTCAAATTTAGCTTCTTCATTGTGAAATCTGGCATCAAATTGATACGAGAGCCTCCATCTATGATCACACACTTGAGAGCTTCATCCTTTATACAAACAGATAATCTTGAGCTTTGGTAGTCTGCCAGGGTGCAGGGGGAATGAAACCATCTATACGGGGTGATTGGATCAAGTGAACAGAGTGTATAATTTTCAATAAGTCACTTCTTATTTTTGAATCCATCCTTATAAGTTCGTACAGACTAACCTTGTGATGAATACCTTTCAAGGTCTATTGAATGTTTACCTCATGAGTGTCTTCTTGCAGACTTGTTGGTTGGTCCCTTAGAGAAGTAGCCATCCTTTCATAAGCTCCTTCAATTTCTGCTTGGCCCTTCCACCTAGCCTTTTTTTTCCTCCTCTTTATCCTCGAGTCCTTCTTGTTCCTCTCTACGGATTGTTACTGCTTGTCTAGCTCTAGTCATCATGGGCATTGCAGAGGATGAAACAACATAAGACTGAGTGGTCATACCTTCTTCTTGTGGAGAGACTGCAATCATGACGATTGGAGCAGGACGGCTTCTTGGGCAGTCTTTGGTATAGTGATCCTTGGCCTCTGGACAATGTTGACAAGGAGGTGCATCTTCTGGAAGGAAACACCTATTTCGCATATGGCCATACTCAGCACAACGATAACACATCAATGTTCTATTATATCTAGGCTTTGTTGTACGATTTTCCTCTCTATTAGGTGCATTTGAAGTACTAGCATAATATGAATCCAAAGCTTGAGGGTTACGTGTATACCCTTGAGGTAGTAACAGTCTCTAGCTTCATGACCATCCTTTCCACAAAATTGACAGCTTACCTTGTAGGGCAATTTGCATTGGAATGTCCATTGTTGTTACATATTGTACACCAAATCTGCCTTCTTATATCCTGAGTGGTTCCCAAATCTTCTAACTCACGGCGAAGTTGGGCTACTTCATCATCAGTGCGACGCAGTGGTGACAAGACTTTCTCTTCTTGTTGATTTTGTTGCATTCTCAATGCCTCTAGTTCTTTCCTCAGTTGCCCAATAGGATCTAGTTCTGCAGCATAATTCGATTGTGTATCCCCTTCAAAATGTTGCCTAGCTTCTTCAATGCGTGATGCTGCTGCAACAAAATCATTGAGGGTTGCATCCAATCTAAGAGACTCACGTAGCTTCTGCTGAGATGACCTGGGCAGAGCTTTTTCTATCCATTTTTTAACCAAGAAGTCACCTGGAGCATGTGGCAGACGTGCAACAAGTGCTTTTGTTCTAGTGTGAAGTTCATGAAAGGATTCACCTGATCTTAGCTTTAGGTTCTCTAGTTGATCTAGAGCTCTTTCCGAAGAATCACTTGGTGGAAATGTTTGTGAGAATGCCGTCTTCAGAGCCTCCCATGTAGCAAAATGGCCATCTGCATATTGACTGTACCATTTGTCAGCAAGGCCTTCCAATGTGGATGGGAAGAGTACCAACATTGCATCCTCTCTATTCTGCAGACCTCGTCCACGGCATAAGGAGATGAATCTCCTCACATGATCATCAGCATCCTCATAAGCTTGTCCCTTGAAGGTAGGGAACGTGATATTGAGTCTGGAGAGTAAATGAAAGAGATCCTCCATTTGCACTGGTGTTTCTTCTGACGTATCTGAGGAGAAGTCTAATGTTCTCCTATGCTTCTCCTTTGACAGTGGTTTCACACCCAAATCAATAGATAAATTCATGGAGGGTAGAGGGGAGGTAGGTTCTAGTCGAAGATATAGTTGACTTGTGAAGGCTTCTTCGTACACGAAGAGGCTCCTTATCTGCTTGCGTATGGGTCATGTACCTACTTGCAAATGCAATAGGGCAAAATACTGAAAAAAGAGGACTATTTACTATCCTCAGGGCCTCTCACAGAAATGCAAAGGTCCCACCGAGCGTGCCAAACTGTAGAGGAGGTACTGGGGTATCTACTTTTAACAGGAGCATGCAAAAATCACTCTAGTACTTCACCTACTCAAGGGAGGTTCTCCTTTAGGAAAATATACCCTTTAACACTTTTGTGAGAAAGCAGATATCAATGATTGCACAAAATTTGTGAATACTCAAGAAAATATTAATGACAACTGACCATAAAGGAAGACCAATCACTCCTTAGTTCGAACGGATGATTACAACATAGGCAAAAGAAATGCTCTAGAGTTGATGCTCTGGGCTAGCATGCCACTCCAGAACTAAACAAAGTCATTACAAGAGAGTTGTCCAATCCACACAATGAACATAGCTAGATGCAGGTTAGCACTGATCAATACAAAGTCTGAAGAATTGCTCTGAAGAAAAGAGCATAAAAATACCACTGACTCACACTGAAAGACAAAGCCAGGCCACTCTCTTCACACTATAGTGCTATTAGCCCTCCACTGGGAAGCCCATGCTCTGTATCCGCACCACAGAGTGACTTCCTAGAGTAGGCTTGTAGCCACAGAGTGCAAAGAGAGGGCCCCTGTACGCATGTGAGTATATGGGTGACTCTCTGAATGTATCCCACCGAATGATCACAAGTCCATTGCTTTTATAGGCTCCAATAGGCCAAGAGGGCCTTTCCGTTTTGTCACGTCCACTGATCATGCACTAGTTGATTGCCCAAAATTGGAGGGGTAGATCAATTATGCCTCTTGATTTTGAATTGGATCCTCAAAAATAGGCAGTCGTCATAAATGCTTGGTGGCAACAATCATTTCTCTACTTTCACTTTTACCATCTACACTTTTACTGACATTTTTGCATGCAAATTGAGATCCTCATTTGGTGCCGCTCACATATTTTTCTCTACTTGCCTTTGACCCTTATATTTGATGGACGGTGATTCAAAATATAATCTCAATGCTAAGATACCTCAAACCCTCATATAATAGTTCATGAATTCTTCATAAGCATCCAACAACCCTCAATTAGCATTGTCATCTGATAGCATTCAAGATTTGCATATTCTCCTTAGCTTCACAAGAGAAATGCCAGCATAACATATGTGGTGTGTCTCTTATACATTGGCAAATTCAAATATATGCTAAACAGCACAAATCTATCAAGAACAATGGTGAAGCAACTTGGGATCTTAGAATATTTTGGTTCGTTCAAAATTCTACTAACATGCTTGCAAAATGCAAATCTCCGTTCCTTAAGCGATGTATGCCTTAATGCATAGCTGGAAAACCTATCCAACTTCCTTTTCTTAGGGACTGGAGAGATACGATTGGTTTGGCAATTCAATTCAACTGACTTGAAAGTGCTCTCTGTATCAAGCATCCCAACAGGACTCTAAGGTATAGCATTAGCGTAACTTTCTTCTTTAGATGTTACGAAGCAAGGTTTCTATCATCAACATGAACATTTGAGAAGAATCTTGCCAGGTAAAGGAGTGACTTCTCAAAATTATAGTTGCTCTTTGCAGAGATTTCATAATACTGCAGATTGTCCTTTCTATGAATGTGACTTTCTTTTCCTTGACATTCCTGTTCTTGGCATCCACTTTAGTTCCATACCATAGGTATGTTCTCGGAGACTCGGCATAGATTCCTATGCCATGTTGAAACATTTTCTTTTTTTTTTAAAAGTCAACCAAGAAGTGATATCAAACATAATCATGTCACACTTCCATGGATATAGTAGCCATCCTGACCTTAACCTCTTCAGGAAAGAATGGGAGGGACCTGTGGAGAATGTGGGTGGAGGAGGTGGGTGTCGCGGGAGAGGTGGACTGCGGTAGTGGAGGGGAGAGAGAGAGAGAGAGAGAGAGAGAGAGAGAGAGAGAGGGAGAGAGAGAGAGAGAGAGGGAGGAGGCGATGTCGGAGGGGGCTACGAGGGGAAGGGTCTGACGGGATGGGGGGCGGAGAAGGGGTGGTGGGGATTGAGGGGCTACGGGGGGCGGAGGCGGAAGAGAGAGAGAGGGGGGAGGTGTCTGAGGGGGCTACGGGGGGGCAGGGTTTGAGGGGATTTAGGGGCTGCAGGGGGTGGAGGGGGAAGAGAGAGAGGGGAGAGGTGTCTGAGGGGGCTGCGGGGGGCGGGGTCTGAGGGGATTGAGGGGCTATGGGGGGCGGGGTCTTAGGGGCTACGAGGGCGGGGTCTGAGGGGCTGCATGGGCGGACAGGGTGGAGGGGCAGCGGGGGCGGAGGGGGGAGAGAGAGAGAGAGAGGGAGAGAGAGAGAGAGAGAGAGAGAGAGAGAGAGAGAGAGAGAGAGAGAGAGAGAGAGAGAGAGAGAGAGAGAGAGAGAGAGAGAGAGAGAGAGAGAGAGAGGGAAGGAGGGGGAACGTGGCAGAGAGAGAGAGAGAGAGAGAGAGAGAGAGGGAGGGAGGGAGGGAGGGAGGGAGGGAGGGAGGGAGAGAGAGAGAGTGAGAGAGAGAGAGAGGGGCAGGGTGCGGGGCTGGAGGGGCGGGGTCAGCGGGTTAGACGAGCGGGGTAAGTGGGGTGGAGGGGCGGTGTGAGGGGGGTGGAGGGGGGTCGCCGAGGGAGGGAGGGAGAGAGAGGGGGAGAGAGCAAGGGAGGGAGGGAGATATATATATATATATATATATATATATATATATATATATATATATATATATATATATATATATATATATATATATATATATATATATATATATATATATATATATATATATACAGAGAGAGAGAGAGAGGGAGGGGGAGGTGTCTGCGAGGGAGGAGGGGGAAGAGAGAGAGGGGGGGCGGGGCGCGGAGGGGGAAGAGAGAGAGAGGGGGGGAGGTGTCTGAGGGGGCTGCGGGGGGCGGAGTCTGAGGGGCTGCGGGGGAGGGGTCTGAGGGGCTGCGAGGGCAGGGTCTGAGGGGATTGAGGGGCTGCAGGGGGCGGCGTCTAAGGGGCTACGGGGGCGGGGTCTGAGGGGCTGCTAGGGCGGAGAGGGCAAAGGGGGCAGCGGGGGGCGGAGGGGAGAGAGAGAGAGAGAGAGAGAGAGAGAGAGAGAGAGAGAGAGAGAGAGAGAGAGAGAGAGAGAGAGAGAGAGAGAGAGAGAGAGAGAGAGAGAGAGAGAGAGAGAGAGAGAGAGAGAGAGAGAGAGAGAGAGAGAGAGAGAGAGAGAGAGAGGAGGAGGGAGGGAGGGAGGGAGGGAGGGAGGGAGGGAGGGAGGGAGGGAGGGAGGGAGGGAGGGAGGGAGGGAGGGAGGGAGGGAGGGAGGGAGGGAGGGAGGGAGGGAGGGAGGGAGGGAGGGAGGGAGGGAGGGAGGGAGGGAGGGAGGGAGGGAGGGAGGGAGGGAGGGAGGGAGGGAGGGAGGGAGGGAGGGAGGAGGGAGGGAGGGAGGAGGAGGGAGGGAGAGAGGAGAGGGAGAGAGAGAGAGAGAGAGAGAGAGAGAGAGAGAGAGAGAGAGAGAGAGAGAGAGAGAGAGAGAGAGAGAGAGAGAGAGAGAGAGAGGGGGGGAGAGAGGGGGAGAGAGGGAGAGAGGGAGAGAGGGAGAGAGGGAGAGAGAGAGAGAGAGAGAGAGAGAGAGAGAGAGAGAGAGAGAGAGAGAGAGAGAGAGAGAGAGAGAGAGAGAGAGAGAGAGAGAGAGAGAGAGAGAGAGAGAGAGAGAGAGAGAGAGAGAGAGAGAGAGAGAGAGGGAGGGAGGGAGGGAGGGAGGGAGGGAGGGAGGAGGGAGAGAGAGAGAGAGAGAGAGAGAGAGAGAGAGAGAGAGAGAGAGAGAGAGAGAGAGAGAGAGAGAGAGAGAGAGAGAGAGAGAGAGAGAGAGAGAGAGAGAGAGGGAGAGAGAGATAGAGAGAGGGAGAGAGGGAGAGAGGGAGAGAGGGAGAGAGGGAGAGAGGGAGAGAGAGAGAGAGAGGGGGGGGAGGGGGAGGTGTCTACAGGGGCGGAGGGGGAAGAGAGAGAGAGGGGGGGCAGGGGCGGAGGGGGAAGAGAGAGAGAGGGGGGAGGTGTCTGTGGGGGCTACGGGGGCGGGGTCTGAGGGGATTAAGGGGCTTTAAGGGGAGGGGTCAGCATGGTGGAGGGGCGAGTTCAGTGGGGTGGAGGGGGGCGAGAGAGAGGGGGAGAGAGAGAGGGGGAGAGAGAGGGAGAGAGAGAGAGAGAGAGAGAGAGAGAGAGAGAGAGAGAGAGAGAGAGAGAGAGAGAGAGAGAGAGAGAGAGAGAGAGAGAGAGAGAGAGAGAGAGAGAGAGAGGATTGTTTGCAGGAAAGACGATTGCAGGAAAGAGGATTGCAGAAACTACAGGGCTATGCAACACATAGAATGGTTGCTAGCATTTGTGTTTATGTTTTGCAGGTTATGGAGTCCATATGAGTTTATGGCGTTCATCCCATGGGCCTGTCAAGCCCTATGTTGTTGGGTGGCTTGTGTGCCACTAAGCTTATGGTTAAATTTTTTTTGGATTCCATTTCCTGAGGAAATGCTGTCGAAATTTTTTCTACTGCATGGTGTTATATATGCACTTGTCTTTAGGTAAGAATGTTATGGCACGATAACATGCCTTTCTGCAAACATCAATAAGACCTAGGCATGCTTGTAAGCATGTATTTGATGGACTTAGGACCACATAGTAGTATACATAAGGCAATTTCAGTAGTAACAGGATCCCTACAAATAATCCTTATGGATTTAGACCATAGGATTGCTAAGGGAAGGAGCTACACCTTCACCATTAGAAATGTGCACGAGCAATCCTATAGGTTTTAGGAAGTTGAATAGAGGCACTGGAGATACGTTTATGACAATCTCCAAAGTAGTGAAGATTGATCTATCTTCAAAAGAGTCTCACATGATGATTATGAGACTATGGGGTATCATGATGAATACCTAAAGAGTGACTTGTTTCACTGATACACCTCACTTGAGCAAGTAGTGAAGCATTTCTGCTACACTACTAAGGAAACCAATTAGTTGGGATCACACAGATGGGTTTCATGAGATAGCATCGATGTGTGCTTATGTGATTCGAGTGATGGTTAAGAAGGCCACAGACATGGCACTAGCTCTATGGTATAGAGCATAGATCCCTTAGTCAGCAATAGTTCGGATACCTAATACATATATATGTATATCGGGATCTACAGAGAGGTACTTACACCTAGTCTTTGTACCTAGGAACAAGTTGGTTTGGAAAAGAAAGGGATATCCATTGTCACATACTGACTAGAACCAAACTAACTAGTTCGAGGACATGGGACTCAGTTGAGTCCACCTACATGATTTTAGGATATGAGATTCATTAGGGTCCACCTATATATTCCATTACATATATATGGAATATATATATTCGGTTTAGTGTAGGTATGACACCGTGAATTGGAAGAAGTTTTCACTGGTATGGGACGGTGGAAACGACTTCCCTTTGAGCACTCTTCTTCTATGGCCAGGAAGAAAAGGACTCATCATTCATGTTGTCATGTCTCACTAGATCAGAGGAGAGCTCTTAGTAGACATCTCCTTAGCATTGGGAGTTATCCTTCATAGCTTAGGGAAGATTTATTCTTCCAGTAGAGAATGTGATGCGTGATTTTATCACCATTGGTATCACATACTCATTTTCGGATTTTTAGGAAGGATAATTCCATTAGTTTGATGGGATCTTATAGATCCATGCATAGAGGATGGTTGGCAGAGATAGATTTTTCATATGGATAGACATGTTTATGGTATCATGTCATATCCTTGATTACCATTTTCATAGAGGGCTTTGACCCTTATTAGGGATTTATTTTCTCCACTCTTCACTACATACTATTTTATGAGGGATTATGCATCAGTCATGGAAGAGAGGAGCAAATAAATTCATGAGTTTCTCTTTTAAGGAAAGGAGAAAGTGAGAACCAGATTAGAGATCTATGAGAGATCTCACTTTAGCTTAGTGGTCTCACTTTAGCTCCTATTCTTTGAGACAGAAAGAAGGAAAGGAAAACATGATTTCTTCATAGGAGAAGAATAGAGTATGTTTTCCTTTAGACAGAAGAGGTGTTTGGGAAACATCTCTTAGTCTTGATTTCAGAAGGAATTCATTTCTTCTACTTTTCAATGTAATGTTCCTTCACATGGGAGGATGATTCTCCACTATTTTGGGAGGAAAAAGTATGGAGAGCTTATACATGTGTTCTCAGTTATGGATGCGTAGATCAATTGGATTCAACAAAATCTCTTTCAAAGGGAAAGGGAAAGTGGAATAGATTCCACTACCAGAGCTCTTTTCCTTAGAGGAGATTACAAAGAGAGACAGAGAGAGAGTTTTACTTTCTCATTTTGGTTGTCTAGATGGTAGTGGCACTCTTCTATCAAAGACAAGAGGAAGATCAATTAATCATGATGGTTAGATTGAGTCTCACACGAAGACTCTAGAGAGGAGAAATTATGTTACTCCAGTGATGGCCTTTGACTAGATAAGATGATCTAGTTATTGACATTAGTTAGACTAGGAGTAGAGTTATGACTCTTCTCTTTAGGGTTCATAGGTATATCTAACCTATAAGGGTACCAAACACTTAGTTGGTGTTACATCATGAGTATGATGAGTAAACATCAGTAAGGAAGATGGGTACTTAGTGATTATCTGAATCCCAAAGGGAATCCTTTCTGCATTCATATGGCAAACTACATGGAAGAGAAATTTTAGAGTTTGCACTAGTGCCAATAGATGCTCTTCCAATAGAACTTAGTCCAATGGTAAAGGATGACAAACCACAGACTTCTTGGTTGGTGAAATGTAGGGATTGCATGTTACTACCAAGAAAATCTGATATATAAGTTGGATGATGGACTTGCATAGTTCACAAGGTAGTTTAGATTAAACTATTACTTGTGATTACACTCAAGGTTAGCAAAACCTAGAGTGGCATGAGGACAATCTATCATTTACTCCTAGATGGGTTTGAAGTCACTTTGTATGGGACTTTGTTCTATACTTCAGAGGATTCTATGGTTTATTATCTCCACTATGATACGGTCACGCTTATAAGCTTCGTACCTTACACTTCCCTTTTATATTATTACTCCATAGAGGATACATCATTTGGACTTAGGTCATTTTGGTGATGTTATATGTTATGGGAGTGATAATTTGGAAGTTGAGTGTATATGGGAGATAGTAGGCACCACTTAGACGGTTTCCCATCTTTGAGATGATCTCATATGAGACTTCTTAAGGGGAAGGATATGGGGAAAAAACACACAGAGATGACCATGTACATTGAGTACATGGGGTTCAGGGGAGTCCGAGCACTTTCTTCTACCACTACTGACATTTCATTTATATTTTTGAGGACAAAAATATTTTTAAGGGGAAGGAAAATGTCACATGATATACTATGGGTAGAGCAATAAAAGTGGGAGCCTCTATTTTTAGAGAGGGGTCTCGTTAAGAAAGGATTCTCGGGCGTGGCTGGGAGGAGAACATATCTCTATGCGTCGTACGTTCCTAGAGTTGCTCACAACAGGAAAAGATGATCGATCCGTGATGTAAAAAGAAAACAAAATAGCATAGAGGAGTTAAGTGATGACACAGATGGATCTCCATCTAGTGAATGGGATATACCTTTAATTAGGTGTCCCATGTTAGATACACCTAAAGGATTGGAATCCCATTATTCCATTTCCTTTAGTTAATGTTCACTTTTGCACATTGCATGTCTTCATGAGAATTTTTGATTGACTATTGAAGCTCCATATAGAATATGCATTTTCCATCAAGCCACTTGATAAATGTGTACAAGCTATAAAAAAATTGGAGGAACTCCTTAATTCAATTGGTTGTCATGGTGGAAACGTAACCCTAGTTGTTAAAAAGGTTGGGGAATCTCAAGACAGTTTACAACAAGTGTCAATGACAAGGAATAAAGCAAGAAATTTTTTTAGAAGAGGTACTAGCACTCAAAATAATCAACATTATGAGTTGTGGAAAGACCTATGCATGATCACAACGGGCAATGGTTCTCAAGTTCATCTTTGTAATAAGAGAAAGAAGGTTTGGTCATGCTTAGATAAGGTGGCAGGCTTAATGGGTCTTACTAGCTCTAGTGATATTCAATGTCAATTGTTTCAAGAGACATTAGTGGAGTTCACAAAGTGTTTCATTCAATCTTGGGGAGAGAGCAATATAACACACTACATTGTAAGTTTATATGATCTTTAAAATGTTCATTGCACTTACTTTTTTCTAATGTACTTAACAAGTTTTAGCATATTTTATTTGCACATGGAGCATTTTTCATGCATCGATATGGGTCATTGGAGATTTTGAGTACCCAAGGAATGGAGAAGTCATACTACAAAGTGAGAGGTGTGTACTTCAAAAACACGCGACATGGTGGTGGTCCAATACAATCAAACTATGTGGAGAAGCTGTTTCATTGGTTTTATCGCACTACATTCTCAAGAAAAGTTTTTTGTGCAATGAGTTAGGGAGTCACATTTGGTAAAAGTTGCGAGACGGATACAACACAACATTGCTAGTAAGAAATGGAAGTCATCATTAGGACCTCTCCATCATGCTCAATGGCGTGCTAAAAGACAACGAGAAGGCTCGACTTGGAAGTAAAGTGAAATCAATATATCCCATTATGTGTTATATCATAGGATTAATATAATCTTGATATCAATGTGTTACTATTTGTATTATTATACTATGTATGCTTCTAAATTGGTTTTGTCCATTCTAGTGTGAATAGATAGTTTTAAAAGAAACTCTATAAGTAGAGAGAACTCACTCCATTTCACACTTTTGCAACTCAAGAGAATGGCACGGACCAAGCAAACTGCAAGGAAAGATTGCTTGGTCTATCTTAGCCATGCTCAAGGAACTCAATGCCCACCATGGATACAACCCCCCCAAAGACCCTGAAGTGGTTCCCACACCATTTCTAGGCCTCACTCACATGATGGCACACCATCTGGGAGCAATCTATCACGAGAAGATGAAGTTTCTAATAAACAAAAGGATTGGTCTTAAGGACACTCAAATTCAAATTCTAATGATGAGCCACCACAGAGGACACCCATCAAGGCAAGACCCAGACAAGTGGCGAGGACGGTTATATCAGAGAGTACTTCTGATGGAGAAGCATCAACTAATGAGGAAAGCAGCACTCAACCACCATGGAATCAAGTGCACATTCCAATGAGCCATAGGTTAACACATGGAGGCAAAACACTAACACAAGGAAAAGGCCAAATACCAAGAGAGGAGGAAAGGGAGCAATGTCAACATGCACGTCAACAAGAGAATGTGGCAGATGAAGCTAGACCCTCACATCGAGCATATAGGAGGAAAAAGAATTATCAACCACGGCATAGACCTCAACAACAACCTAACATACCTCGTAATGCAAGAGCTCCACAAAGACGAGGGAGACACTGTAGAGCATTTGCAGAGATAAGACACTATCAAAAATCAATTGATCTTCTAATACCATGAAGAGCATTTGCAAATCGGTAAAATAAGAACTAGAAAGCTATTGTCAAGGTTTATGAATACAAGGGATAGCACTTGAGGCACTTCAAGAGGCAGCAGAGGCCTTCCTCATCTCCATGCTTGAAGATTCTAACCTATGTGCTATCCATGCCAAGAGAGTAACCATACAACCCAAAGATATTCAGCTAGCAAGAAGATATCGAGGAAATAACCCATAACCTATGTATCTTGTAGCTTCTATGAAGCATATTTTGCAATGTACTTCAATGATTAATGAAATGTTTTGTCTTCAATTATTGTCTATTTTTAATCTCTTTCTCTTCCCAAGCTCTCTACCATAAGTGTTTGAGTATTATTACTTTTGCCTCCATTGGATACTTTTTGGCCTCATTAGCTCTTGTTCTTGACTCCATATGAATGTATTTACCTAGGAAAGTCCTCAAATAGGCTAAAAAATGCAAACAAACCCCAGCCACAGAAACACGAGATTTAGGCCTGCAAGTATTTGCAAGCCTGAGTCCTGCATTTCTGTGGATGGGGTTTTTTCTTTGCATTGTTTAGCCTGGTTAAGTACATTCATGACTTGGGTAAGGTACGTTCATGACTTGTTCATGGTAAATTGGGCATAAATAGCATGTAGATACCATAAATAGCACAGATTGTCTTTTGCTAATGAATGTATATAACATAAATAGTATTCAATTGTCTTAAAAATGGCAAAAAAGCCCCAACCACAAAAACGCAGGATTTAGGCCTGCAAAAGTTTTGCAGGCCTAAATCCCGCATTTCTATGGCTGGGGATTTTTTGCCATTTTTAAGACACTTTGAGAACACATAAGCCATTAGATGCACATAAAAGAGGATAAAAATGGTCTTGATTAAATACAAAGTGTGGAGAACATTTCATAACTTACAATGGAAAGTTAATGATGGCCATGGTAAAGCGGGCACATATGTAAGCAAACTCATCATATGGACTGCCTAGGTTTTCAGTGTGTACTTGCTGCCTTCATTACCCCCTATAGTTGTCTCCAGATGAGTATAGTTACCATCAAATATCCTCCAATTAGTGTTAAAAATGGCAAAAAAGACCCAGCCACAGAAACGCGGGATTCAGAATCCCGCATTTCTGTGGTTGCGGCTTTTTTGCCATTTATAAGACTATTTGAGCATACATATGCCATAACATGCACATAGAGAAGATAAAAAAGATCTTGATTAAATACAGAAAGTGGATAACATTTCATAACGTACAATGGAAAATACAACATATGCAAAATACAAATTTTATTTATCCAAAATGTTACATCAGTTCATAGTTGCTTTCAGTT
>MU261245.1:12500-118750 GCA_020310875.1 Ceratopteris richardii | reverse complement strand
TGACAGAGAGCACGTCCAAAGGGTAGCATGGTAGAGGGATGGCTCGTACAAGAGTCTCTTGTATTCATAACTAAGTTTCTACGTATGTCTGATCTAGAAATGCCTCACTTATGGAGCAATGAAGATGTTCGTCTCGTAGGCGATGAACCACAAGGTAAAGGGTTGCAAAGAAAATGGATGCAACTTTGAGAGAGAAGGCAATGAAGTTTTGCATAGTTAACTCTGAGCCTATGCAGAAGTGGTTAGAAAAGTATGAGCTTGCCAAGGAGACCAACACAGGAAAGAGCTCAGTTTCAAAGGAATGGTTCCACTCAATTTTTGCCTCTTCTAGAAATTCTTTGACTTCTTCCACCTTTTCCAATGAGTAGATGGCTAGATACAACGATTTCACAAGCAAAGGTAGCAGGTGAAGATATCTTTGAAGAAGAAGAAGAACTCACAAAGGGATATGATTGGGAGTATACTAAATATGGTCCACTATGGTCTCATGGACGACACTTTCAGATCGCACGAATTGATAGTCTACTTTTGATAGTGGGGTGATGGTGAACTTTTTGCAAAAACATAGAGTGAGTGCAAGAGATGATAATGTTCAAGAAGGCCAGCTAGATTATTGTGGATTGATTCAAGATATCTTGAAACTATCTTTTAGGAAGTTTGATTACTTTGTTTTTGATGTGAAGTGGTTCAAAGTAGTCACCTTTGGAAGAAACACAAGAGTGAGGCAGGATAAAAGTGGTTTGCTTCAAGTCGACTCCACAAAATTAGGGACAGATGAAAGAGATACATTTGTACTTCCCGAACAAGTTGCTTTTATATGAGATTCAAAAGAACTAGAGTGGCTATTTGTTTTACAAGTCGCCCCACGTAGTAGAAAAATTTGTGAGAACATAGATGTAGAAGAAAGTCCATCTGTAGTGGACTCAGAGATTCATTCGATAGTCGAGGAGAAAGAGATCATTGTTTGAGAAGAAGAGGTCATTGAAGAAGAGCAAATACACAATGAAGCAATAGATGATGATCAGGAAGAAACCAGCGTAGCAAGTGATTTAGAAGTTTTCAATATAGAGATAGATATTCTCGGTGCATCGGATCTCCAAGAGGATGCTAGAATAGAGGAGTTTTGACTCAAACACTTGTACATACTAATTTTTGTTTATTTTTTTGCTAGGTTTTTTTATATACTAACATTTCTCTATATTACCTTTATTATCATATGCTAATTATTTGAGTTCTTTTGTTATAGAGCACGATGGGAGATAATCCTCCAAGCACTCCACATTCCATGACAGAGGAGCAATTCTTAGAGTTCATCTCTTAGGTACCTCCCGCGTATATGGCCGCTGCATCATAGTATTGGATCCTTCGTCGTAGCACTCCCCCTGGCCTCACTCTTGGCAGTCTCACTCCTGTCGGTCTCACTCTTGACGGCTTCTCTCCCGTCAGTATCACTCTTGTTGGTGTCACTCTTGCTGGCGTCACTCTTGCGGGTGGTGCTACTCTCACTGGAGGTATGTCTCCTAGCTTTATGACTCCAGCACGATCAACTTTTCAACCATCCCCTACTAGCTCTAGAAGTAGATATGAATGTTCGACACCTCAAGGTGATAGCAGTGCTAGCCTATCTCGTACGTCGAGGTCATGCTCTCGAGAACGAGGTTCTAGGAGTGGATCTACAAGTAGGTCTGGAGGAGGCGGTTGTTGTGGAGGCAGTGCGATAGGCATTGTGTCGCCTACTTCTACTCCTAGGATGACTACCTTAGATGTAGGTACGTCATGTGGTACACCACATGGAGCACCACCTACACCTTTAGGTGCTCATGACCATGATGACTCCAAGGTGTATACTATCCGATATGGAGCTCCGGTGATGGATGCATTCGAAAAAGCAATGTGTGCACGTATACGACAACTTTGCTCCATACATTTTGGACATTCTATCATGTTGAAATAGAGTGAAGAAGATAAAGATTGGAAGAATTATATCACAGAGATGATTTATCAGGAGTTTCGACCAGTCGATGGGTAGTCTCTTGTCTGTTCAGAGTGGATTTTGCACACCCCACATGAAGTTATGTCCCATCGACAATTTGAGGCTCGTGATGCTTTAAGAGCAAGCTTACCAAAGCCTGCATGGTTAGATGTTGAGGAGCGGGATATGATTCCCAACGAGCAGCAACAAACTCCTAACCGATATTGCTAGTGAGCGAGATGCGGCTGCCACCCATTTAGATACGGTTTGGACAGTCATATTTGGGTAGCGACAGATATGACACGATGCGTCATGAGTTTGTAAGTACCATTTGGTTTATTCGATTTGTTTGTGTTAAGCTTCTCATGTATGTTTCTCTAATGTTTTGTATATTTGTTGCAGGAGCTAGCAATGGGTCGTCCTCCAACACGAACGGGGAAGGCTTATGGATATCATCATGGATTGACTGCACTATTCGAAGACTTGGAGGAACGCGGTGCGGTTGTTTCATGGGAGCATTTGCGATGAGGTGATGAATTTATAAGCTTGGTTTTTACTTGTTGTTTGTAAATTTCATGTGAATTTATCTCATTTCATGAATGTTCATAGTTCTAGGACTGTTGATATGGAAGGTTCTTTGCATGTGTATGGCAGTGGCACACCAAATCTTTGTATTTGATTTTTATATGGCAATGCGATGCTTTGCCAAATTCTGTAAAAGCATCATATATGACAGTGGTTTGCCACACTCTTATACATGCTTCATTTATGAAATATATAACTCTTTTTGTACATGGTTCATGACTCATGGTTCATTCTCATTATCTCTTTTGTGTGCAGTAATATTTTGTTTTATGAAATCATATTTCGATTGACATTAGAGTACACATCACATGTACTCGGTTTTTTTTGGCAGAGTGTATTGTCTTTTGCTAATCAACGTCATGGTAATGTTGCTGTAGCAAAAGACAACACACTCTACCCAAAAATAAATTTGTAGATATGGTCGTCAGTATAACTGATGGTACTCCCAGTAATGCCATTGGAATAAGCATCGGTACACCCAACGCGTGCCGGTGTACGCGATGGTACACCCACAAAGGTGTTGGTATAACCGCCGGTATGAGTGTGGGTATTACCGACACATACACTGATGATTATACCGACGCCCCATACCAGCCGTTATACCGATGCCATACCGACGCCTATACCAATGCTTATACCGATTCTTTAATTTCAATTGACATATCGACACCTACACCGACGTCAAGGCAAAAATGCACGCGTTCATTTCCCTCGATAGAAACCTCGATATACGGCCAATCTGTTGTAGTGCACACAATATAAATTGGCATACATATATATATATATATAGACACACACACACACACACACACATACATATATATATATATATATATACACACACACATACATACATATCCATGATTATATATATATATCCATGCATACATACATATACATATACATTCATGCATATATACATATATATACTTAAATGCATTTATAGATACATATAATATACATTTAAACACACATAGATACATTTATGCATGCTATATACATGCATGCAGACATAGACTCATATGTCTTACATACTTTACACACATAAACATATATATACATATAATGTATGTACAAACATAGATACATTCATGTATGTATATACATGCATGCGTACATAGATTCATATGTCATACGTACCTTACACACATATATACATACGTATGTTTGTACGGATATATGTATATATGTATACTTATTTAAACATACATGTGTATACCTAAATCCGTACCTCACACACACACTCACACACACAATATATATATATATATATATATATATCTTACACACATACACACATATATACATATGTATGTATGTACGTATATATATATATATATATATATATATATATATATACTTATTTAAACATACATGTGTATATGTAAATCCGTACATACATGCATGCATAAATACATGCAAACGAACTTAAATTCATGCTTCATATTTTTTTACACACACACACCCTCACACTATATATATATATATATATATATATATATATATATATATATATATATATATATATATATATATATATATATATATATATATATATATATATATATATATATATATATGCATACATACTTGTGTGTGTGTTCAGATATATGTATACTTTATAACTCTACAAAAAAAAAATCCAAAAATATTATTATTATGCATATTATTATGTAGGGTCACTATCTATAGACTTTATATTCTCATTCTTGGAAAGTTTTCTTACAGTTTAATTTTAATTAACATAGTTATGATGCTATACTAAATTTCTCCTAAAAAATTAAGATTAAAAACAATTTAAGTTCATGAAATTCATACATTTTATATCCTTGAATCTTAAATTTCATTCTTATCCATATATTTGACTGAACTGTCGGATAAAGTGTTTGACCATACTTCTGTAGAAACCTATGATTTATTGGTTGTATACAAATAATGAAAATCCTTTGTTCAAAGGTATCGAACCATGCAGCCTTTGCTAAGATAGGATATTAGCTATTGTAAATTAATTGGTTCAGCACCATCACTATATTTTGTACTTATTGGGAGTAATAAAACTAAAACATTTTTACACTTCTCTTCATTAAATTATCCTCTACTTTATACCTCCCTTGTCTAGACACTTCTTAGTTTGAACATCTAAGTTTGAACATATAAAAGAACATACAAAAGAAGCCATCTTGTTCATTAGATCAATCACTATGTATGAAAAATTTGATCATTGGATTATAGAAGTCGTTGTATGAAAGCTAGAATTCAAAAACGCAATCGACTAAGAAAAGAAACATACAAAATTCGTTCTACATCTCGAATTGCGCAATGTATTGCAAGGCTAGTAGAGGACGCTATTTACCTCCAGAAACGGTTTTGTAAGCGGCTTGACTAGTAAAATAAACGAATTTAACCACAAAAACGAATATGAACGTAGCTTGTGGAAATAAATTGATGAAGAGATGAATTCTTTTGCTAAATAGATGAAGAGGTGAATTCTTCTGTTAGTCTCTTAGAAGTGCGGAATACTCGTTCTATAATACTGGAACTTCAAAAGCTTGTCGGAATTCAAATATTATGTTTAAATACTTTTTCCCTTCTCCTATCGTGTCGTGTCTGTGTGCTTTTTCTTTTCTTTTGATTTCGTCGCACGTTCAAATTATGCTTCTTACTAATTTTTTGAATATATAGTTGATAAAAAATTCAATAACAAACAGCTCCATTGCTTTTCGGTTCTTCATTTAAGTAATAATAGTTTCAATGGAATTTAAGCGTAGTATTCTGTCATCTTTTGTGCTCTAATACAAGTCAGATTGCTTTAATTTAATTTAAAGAGAGAATATAATTTCGGATCCATTCAAATATGTGTTGAAGTAAAGTAATTCGATCAGAAGTTCATCTAATTTTTACTCTCACGATTATATCTCCATGTTAGTACGGATTGAATATCTCCCTTATCAAGAGACATTGAGATAGAATTGAGGAGAGAGAGAGAGAGAGAGTAGGTGGTGAGAAGATACATAATATATTAAAATGTGTTTCAGATGCATATCGGCCATCAGATGTGAGGCACATCTAATGGCTACCATTTAAAGGAGTCCTTTTGATGTTTGGGGTGAATCCAAGCAATCCGATCATTCCTAGATTTACTGGCTACAAACTTAAGTGCTCAAATTGCTAGGAATTCAAATAGCACCATTCCATTGAAGCCAAAATCGAACGGTTCTCTCCAAAAGGTGCCTCTTGTGATGATTGCATGGATGTCATCCATTCAATCTCAAGCTAGTTCAAGGGTGGAAATACACTCACACGTGCTGAGTATACATACACACAATATAAACACACACACACACACACATATATATATATATATATATATATATATATATATATATATATATATATATATATATATATATATATATATATATATACATACGTACACACATACATGCATGCATATAGACTCATACGTACACACATGCATGCATGCATATAGACTCATACGTACACACATGCATGCATGCATGTAGACTCATACGTACAAGATACATCATGCGTACATAGACTCATATATCGTACATACTTAACGTACATACACATATATACATATCTATGTACAAACATAGATACAGTTATGTATGCTATATACATGCATGCGTACATAAATTTATATGTCGTACATATTTTACACACATAAATACATATACATATATACATATGTATGTATGCACGTATACATGTATATTTATTTAAACATACATGTGTATACGTAAATGCGTACATACATAGATACGCATAAATGCATTCATACATTCTGAATACATACCTGCTAAATACATACATGCAAACGTACTTAAATTCCTGTTTCATATATACTTTACACACATGTATCACACACACACACACACATATATATATATATATATATATATATATATATATATATATATATATATATATATATATATATATATAAAGAGAGATATGTGTGTACATATATGTATACTTTTTAATTCTAGCAAAAGAAAAATACTCAAATATATTATTATTATGCATACTATCCTGTAAGGTCACTATCTATAACTCCGGAGATTGTATACTGTCATTCTTGGAAAGTTATTTTACATTTTAATTTTTATTAACATAGTTACGATGTTATATTGAATTTTTCATAGAAATCTAAATTTTTTACACAGTTTAATTTCATTAAATTGATACATTTTCTATCGTTGAATCTTACATACATAAAAATACGTATATTTTAACTCAACTCTCGGACAAAGTATTTGGCCATACTTCTACAGAAACCTATGATTGATTGGCTGTATATAAATAATGGAAATCTTCTTCAGAAGTATCGAACCATGCCGCCTTTGCTAAGATAAGATCTTAGCTACTGTAAATTAATTGGTTCAACACCATCACTAGTTGTACTTATTGTAAGTAATAAAACATTTTTACACTTCTCTCGTCTACTAGAGCTCTCCCTTGTCTAGACACTTCTAACTTTGAACATCTAAAAGAACATAGAAAAGAAGCCATCTTGTTCATTAGATCAATCACTATGTATGAAAAATTTGAGCATTGGATTAAATCAATCACTGTATATGAAAAATTTGATCATTGGATTATAAAAGCCGTTATATGAAAGCTAGAATTGGAAAACTCAATTGAGGACGAAAAGAAACATAGAAAAGTCCTTATGCATGTCGAATCGCGCCATGCATTGGAAGGCTACTAAAGGACGCTATTTACCTCCAGAAAATCGTTATGGAAGTGGCTTGGCTAGTAAAATAAACTAAATTAACCACACAAAAGAATATGAACGTAGCTGGTGGTAAATGGTAACTAACAAATAAGTTTTCACAAGAAGTGCGGAATACTCGTTCTACAATTCGATTTGTTAAACTAGAGTAATTCGATTTATATTCTCACGATTATATCTCCATGTTAGTACGCATTGAATATCTCCCTTATGAAGAGACATTGAGGTAGAACGGAGAGAGAGAGAGAGAAAAGAAGTAACTTGTATGTAGGCGCTGAGAGTAAGATAGCAAGAGAGTCTAGTACAAAATAGAACTAAGGGCAAGAGACAGTCTAGTACGAAATAGAACTAAGGGTTGATTGATCATGAAGCAGAAGAATGAATTAAGATTGATCGATTATGAAGCAGAAGAATGGAGGTCATATATTCGCTGTCAGGGAAATGAATGTCGATCGAATCACATGCGCAACTCTGTGTTTAACCTGCATACATTAACACGATCGATAAGGGTTCATTCGTATTCTAAATAAGAGGAATGCGGCGGAAGCGTTACGTACAGGTAGCATTGCACGAGGAGATGCAATCGTATTTGCAGGCGGAAACAATGGCATTGGCAGCGTAGCCACCACCGCCCCCACCACCACCGCCACCTCCGCTCCCACTCCCGCCGCCTCCTCCTCCCCCACTGTATCCTCCTCCCCCACTGTAGCTTCCGCCACCACTGCCGTACCCACCACCTACGCTTCCGCCCCCACTATTGTACCCGCCACCAGTATTTCCACCTCCACCATAGTACCCGCCTCCGCTATGATACCCGCCACCATTTCTGTAACCCCCACCATAGCTTCCTCCTCCGCTTCCGTATCGGCCACCGTAGTTTCCTCCATTTCCATAGCTTTCACCACCATTTCCGTATCCATTGCCGTATCCTCCTTCACCACTGTTGTAGCCGCCGCCACTGCTATATCCGCCACCACTACCATAGCTGCCACCACTTCCATGGTTGTAGTAATAACCATACTCATGGTGATAGCTGTAGTCGTAATTCTTCTGTACGCAGGCTGCCGGACAGGGAAGTCGTTTCGCAGCGCAGCTGCCTGCACCAGTTTTGCAGATAGCGTACTCCTTCACATTTACAGGCGTTTTCGAATGCAGCTGTTCCGTTTTGCTGCCATCTCCAGTGGGATTCACAGTTTCGGAGGACTCAAGGACGACCCTGTACAAGTCATAATCTTTCAAACGATAGGTAGGAGTCGCTGATGGCTTCACAGATGAAGAGGAAGCAGCAGCGTGGAGGCTTCCGTGAAGGGTAGTCAGGGCAAAAAGAACGACGAATGAGAAAGAAAATGTTGAAGCGGATGAGCTTCCCGTGGCTCAAGATTGAAGACCAGCTGCATCGCCGCTCCATTTTATACCCCAGCAGCATTGTAGTCGCACCTTGCACGTGAATGGGAAAGGCTCATCTTTAGTTTCCTACCCATATCCATATAACTCTTTGTGGCAGGTTGGAAGGCATTAAATTGCCTTTGACTCGGTAGCGTTTGCTCAGAATGGTGCCCACAGCCGAACGCAGTTCAATGGGAAACGGCGAGACAGAGATGGCTCATTGGCGCATGAACTCACAAATACTCCGAGATCGTGAGAGGTCTCATGACCTTCACAATGCACTTATTATTTACAATCCATAGTTTTGTGCAAGCCGCAGCTACAGCGACAGCTCACATGTGATCAGCTAACATGCAGCTTCATTACCACCCCGTCCTTCGTGCCAATGAAAACCATATTAAAAAAAAAAAACAAAAACAAAGCACCGACTGTGGTGTGGTCGCGAGGCTATCTCACTTTGACCCGGTTGTATAATATTGTGATGAAAAGAAACAAGCACCCCGGGCTCGCTCGGCAACTCGCACCAGCCCGTCGGTAGGGTGACTTGCTTGAGTGTTTGTTCCCTTGATTGAAAGCAGAAAATCACTTGTAGAATGAAAGACTTGCTTGCATTAGAAAGAAAACGTTTATAGAAAGAACGGTCGTAGCCGGCCCGCTTTTGGTGTCGCAGGCAAACGCGTTAAAATGAGCCGGCCTGCGTTAAGCGTCGTGGGCAAACGCATACAACGGCCCCTCGATGGCACAACCGCACTTTCGAGAGGTGTGTGCAGAGGGAACTAGCACGAAGGCTACTGCACGTGGAGCACAAGGTTCGCTTGGTTCGCTTGGTTCGCTTTGGTCGCTTGGTCTCGGAGGCTCACTATGTCCTCCTATAAGTAGTTGCAATTTGGCGCAGGTCGGCAAACCACACAAGCACCAAGAGGGGCTAGATAGAAATACAAGGGGGGGCGGGGCTCTTGCGCATGGGTTGTCACATATTCTCCCCCACTTTGAAGAGCTTTGCATCCTCGTAAAGCTATGGTATCTTCTCCTGGGATGTCGAAGGATGAGTCGTTTGAAACGCCTCAATGAGGGTTTGGGCTATCGGAGGCATGTTGTTTTTACTTACTCATGTGGCTTCTTCGAGAGGTCTTCCACGCCACTTGACTAGAAATTGAGTGTTGTTCTCTGTAAGTATCAACTCTGCTTGTCTTTGTTCAATTGGATCTTCCACCAAAGTGACTTGACGTCCGAATCGAGTATCAAGGTGAAAGCATTTAATAGGCTAACATGGAAAGAGTTGTGTATATGAATCTTGGGTGGAAGATCAAGGTGATAAGTAACTTGGTTGAACCGGTGACTAATCTTATACGGCCCATAGTACCTGTGATTGAGTTTGGGTGTGAAATTCCTAGGCAAAATGATATTCTTGGCATTCACGAGGACTAAGTCACCCACTTGATAATCCGGCGCTTATGTACGGTTCTAACTGGCATTTCTTACCATCCTTTCTTTGCTCTTGATGAGAGCTTCCTTTGCCTAGCGAAGCTTGGACTGCCATTCTCTAAGGAAATCACCACACTCTTGGTCTGCTACCACGAGCACCTCATCTGGCATGAGTGCCATAGGCGTGATCACTGTTTTACCGGTTGCCACTTCGAAGGGCGACATCGATGTACTGGAATGGATGGAGCTGTTATAATGGAACTCTTGGGTTTGCCCATCTCTCTCGAGGTGATAGGCTGAAGAGAATCTAAGTTGAGTGCCCAAGATTGCGAATAATTCACGCCATAAATCCCTCATAAACCTGGTATCACGATCTGAAATGATAGCCAACGGAAGGCCATGATATTTGAATACTTTTTGAAAGAATGTTTGTGCTACCACCTTTGCTGACATGGGTGGCTTCATAGGTATAAAATGTGCTTGCTTTGAAAAATAATCGACCACTGCAAAAATTACGTTATGTCCATCTGATGTTGGAAGATCTGTTATGAAATCCATACTCACCATGTCCCAAGGTCTATTCGGGACGGGCATCGGCTGAAGTAAGCCTGCCGGTTTAATCTTCTGTTGTCTTATTAACTGGCAAGTTGGACACGTTTGTACATACTCAATTACATCTTCTTTCATCTTCGGCCAAAACACATGCTCTTTTAGATGCTCATAACTTCTGCGTTGTCCTCCATGTCTTGCAAGCTGACATTCATGTGCTTCCCATAAAAGCATCCTTTGTAATTGTGCGTTGTCTGGTATATAAATTTTCCCTTTTCGATCAACATGTTGTTCATAATCTTGTATTTACCTTCGTGGTCTAAGCCCGAGTGCATATCTTTGATGATCCGCTCTACCTCCGGATCCGTTTGTTGCAGTCTTCTGATTTGATCCTTTGTCTTACTCTCGGCCATGCAAATGGCGGCCAATGTTGGTCTTCTACTTAGAGCATCTGGCATAAAATTTTGTTTCCCCGGTTTGTGAATAATATCTATATCACATTCAGCCAAGAAATCTTGCCATCGTGCTTGCTTGGGAGATGACTTGGGCTGCGTACAAAAATACTTCAATGAAATGTTGTCTGCATATATCTTTGTGTGTTTATCCTAAACATAGTGATGCCACTTTCGTAAACAATGGATCACCGCGAGCATCCCCTTCTTGTGAGTGCTCCATCTTAATTCTGTACCTGAAAACTTATGTGATTCATATGCTACAGGGCGTCCCTCTTGCATAAGGACCCCTCCAATCGCTAGTCGTGAAGCATCTGTATGAATTTCGAACTCTTTATCGAACTCTGGCAACTTCAACACAGGAGCTTCACACATCACTTGTTTGAGTTGCTCAAAGGCATCCTGTTCTTTAGGCCCCCACACAAAGCATCCCTTTCCCTTAGTTAACTCTATGAGTGGAGCGGCCACTTTGCTAAACTCCTTTATGAACTTTCTTGGAAACTAGTAGAAACCTATGAATTTCCTTACCTCCCTTACTATTCGAGGCGGAGCCCATTGACAAACTGTAGTGATCTTGTGGGGATCTATCATCACTCCTTTGTCTGAAACTATGAAACCCAAAAATTCAACTGAAGTCATGGCAAACTCGCACTTCTCAGATTTAGCATAGAGTTGCCTTTCTCTTAGGCGTTGAAGTACGACCCTTACATGATCCAAGTGTTCTTCAAGAGTTCGGCTGTAAATCAACAGATTGTCTATGTAAATGATCAAGAACTCATCTAGCATGTCCCTGAATCCATTGTTCATCTCTCGGCAGAACGTGCCTGGAGTGCCTGGAGTGCCTGTGAGTCCAAAAGCCATGACTAACCACTCATAGCTGCCATAGCGGGTTCTGAACGCGGTCTTCTCAATGTCTTGTTCTGCGATGCGAATGTGATGATATCCGGATCTTAGATCTATTCGTGTAAAGAATTTTGCTTAGCCCAATCCATCCATCAGTTCATCCATGACTGGTACTGGATACTTCGTCTTGACGGTAATTTTATTCAAGGCTCGATAATCCACACACAACTGCATGTTGCCATCTTTCTTCTTGACAAATAAGACAGGAGCATTGTAGGGTGAACTATTGGGTCGGATGAAACCTTGTTGTTCGAGTTCTACTAGTTGCCTTTTTAACTCTTTTAAATCTGACACATTCATTCTCTAGGGCGCTTTGGCCGGTGGTGCTTGGCCTGGCATAACTTCAATTCTATGTTGGACTTGCCTGAGGGTGGCAGCCCGCTTGGTAACTGGCTTGGTAGAACATCTTCAAATTCTCTTAGTACTTCATGAATTCCTTGATCGCCGACCTTCATCCTCTCCCTTTCCCTTTCATCTATGTCAATGGGGTTACATTTTATCACACACAAATGGGCTTGAGCCCCTTGCTTCATTGCCTTTTCTACTTGCTTGGCCATCAAAGGATCGTGTGTTTGTTGTCTTTTCTCTGCTCTTGTCACTGCGGCTACTGATTGCATCTTCCCCGCTTGTAAGTTCAATTTATTGTTCCCTTTTTCTTGGCAACTTGAGGGCACACACTCTTGATGTATAGGTGCCTTTCCTTTCCTCTGTCTGTCCAACTCCTCTTTCGACTTGGAAGGAGTGATGGTTTTGTGGTTTGATTCTTGTGAACTCGTTCCTGGGTTCTCTATCTTTTCTGACTTGCCTTGAGCGTCCTTATTTCCATCAGGGGATCTTTCGGTACTCGATGACAGTCCACCACCACAATGTTCCCTTGCATTTCAAGAAGGAGTTTATCTATCCCCTTACCCAACATACTGACCATGTATTTATCCATTAATGATAGCCCAACTATGACGTCGAATGATTCTAGCGGGAGTACCAAGAAATCTAGCTTTGCTGACCATTCTCCTACTGTCATCTGAATGTTGAGTGCAATCTTTACATTATCATCTCGGCCTTGAGCGAAAGTCACTTACATTTCAAGAAGTTTACTCAAAGCCAGCTGCAAACTTGCTGCACACTGTGGTGACAAAATTATGCATTGCAACTGAATATACTAGTACCACTTTTCTTTTGTTCCCAAAAGTTCCCCAGAAGTACATATTTTGAATCATGTGTAATGTCATTGGAAAGCACCTAGGCATTGCAGCCACGGTAGCGACATGAGGCGCATTGTTACTTGTTTGTACATCCTCTTCATTCTCATCTAATTCTATCAAGACCACATTAGTATTATGTCTTTGTGGCTCCTCTTCTACCTGAGCCGTTTGCATTTGCATTTGACTGTTATTGCGTGTACACTAATGTGTCCAGTGATTCCCACGGCATACTCTACAGAACGGCCGGCGTTTCGCTGCCATTGGGGCGCTGGCAATGCCCTCTGTTGATTATATCCATAATTATTTGCGTTCCTTTGAACTTGTGTATTGCCCGTATTTTGCGTGGTTGCAGGACGAGTGTTAGCGTTGGCATTTCCCACACCTTGCTGATTTCTCCTTGGTGATATATTTTCTGTCTTGCATAGGCTTTGAGCGCGACGGTTGCTCTCAGCATCTTGGTACCTTTTTGCCATGAAAATTGCCTCCTCCCATGTGTTGCGCAATTGTTTTTTCTATTTCGCGTCGTGTCCAAACACTACACCCGTATAGGAACCCATGCAGTCAATCGAGATCATGCATCTCCGTTATCTGCAGCATGAGTCTTCTATACTTGCGTATGTGTTCAGACAAGGGGCCTTCTTGCTTAAGGCCCCTCCACTCGTCCCTGAGTTTGAAGGATTCATTTTGAGGGATAAAGTACTCCTCAAATGCCGCCTTGAAATCTTTGCATGAACTGAATTCTTCCCTCGCGGACTCTGCCAAATACCAAGCATCCGCATCATCGGCCAAGAAAGATGCGGCAATCTTTACCCAGTGCCTTTTGCCCACCCTTTGTAGGTCGAGGTATTGCTCCATGTCTCGCAGCCATTTGGAAACTGCGAGAAAGTTGTGTTTACCCCGAAACTTCTCTGGTGGACATGGCTTGAATTTCCCATAGGAGTGTGAGTCCCTTCCATCGACAAAGGAGGAGACGGGCCAGCGTCGTCATTTATGTGGCCGACGGCCCTACCAAGACGTCCGTCCCGAGGTCTCACACTCATGTAACTCTGGTTGCTTTCTCGTATCCTTATTCTTGTCTTCTTTCGGTTCCACTTGGCCTTCTAAAAGTTGCGCTAGATCGGCAATGGTGGACTCAAGACGTTCCATGCAGTTGTCTTGAGCCATCATCCATTCCATCGCCAGCAGAACTTCTTTCTCTTTCTCTATAGTCATAAAATCATAATTTTGTGGAACGGGAGGCGGGGTCTGCGGTCGTTTCCCCTTGTTCCTTTGTTTCTCTTTTCCTGTTTCCCTTTGGCCACCTCCGCGCGGCTCCACATTGCTTAGAAAGACGTCGTTGCCTTCACCCTCCATCGCGGTGTACTAAGTAGGACATTAAGACTCGGCCCCCAGCACTGGTGTGACAACCGGTCCGTCCTCTTTTCCAAGGCTTCTTTGATCGAGCGAGGCTCTGATACCAATTGTGATGAAAAAGAAACAAGCACCCCGGGCTCGCTTGGCGACTCGCACCGGCCTGTCAGTAGGATGACTTGCTTGAGTGTCTGTTCCCTTGCTTGAAAGTAGAAATCACTTGTAAAATGAAAGACTTGCTTGCATTAGAAAGAAAACGTTTACAGAAAGAACGGTCGTAGCCGGCCCGCATTGGGCGTCGCACGCAAACGCGTTACAATGAGCCGGTCCCCAGTAAGCGTCACGAGCAAACGCATACAACGGCCCCTCGATGACACAATAGCGCTTTCGAGAGGTGCGTGCGAAGGGGACTAGCATGAAAGCTACCACACATTGAGCACAAGGTTCGCTTGGTTCGCTTGGTCTCGGAGGCTCACTATGTCCCCCTATAAGTACTTGCAATTTGGTGCCGGCCCTCAAACCACACAAGCACCAAAAGGGTTTGGATAGAAATACAAGGGGGGGGGAGGCGGGTGGGCTCTTGCCCACGGGTTTTCACAAGTATCTTCTCATGAGTCCCAATTTGCATGGATTCAGTTGTCTCTTAAAATTGATCATCTAACTCAACAACTTTTACTTTTTTTTCTTCTTAAGACGATCGATCAATCAGATCTACTTCTGATTAACTTCATTTGATTCGAAGGTAAGACGAAAGGAAGGCATAACACTCATGGAATCCTTGAATCTCACAAAGCAAAAGTTGAACGCTTAGCAACAACTAGAATATAGAGCTTGAAGACTTGTTATGTAGACACTAGATAGACATCGGTACACACTAGAAAGAGATGGCCTCAAGGCCAATCAAGATAATTTGTTTGAATTGGATAGCCCAAACACTTTAGATAATTGATTTGCATCCGATAGCCGAAGAACTGAAAGACCGTTAAAGATTAGGTTTTAACATCTCACCACCTAAATGGTGAAAGATGTCGAACATCATCCAGGAGGGGTTGAACCCCACCCCCATTCTTGAGAGGCAAGGTCCATCCAACTCAGCTAAAGTGATTGGACAAAAACGTAGGCTTTCAAAAGCATGAAAACTACTCCGAGAACTCGGCCAACATGCATACAAATTGGGCCCTAGTGACATTAACGATATTGCATAGGCTGATGTGGGTGATCCTACAAAGACATTGCTTTCAGAAAGTATGAAAACTATACTATCAAACGGCCTACATACACTCATACAAATCAGACTTGAGCGGCATTTATGGTATTTCTTATTTTGGTGGCAAACGTACAAATACATAGGTACATGTGTACCTATGTATTTGTACACATGCATACCGATGTTGCCTATACCGACGGTCACTGTGGGTGTCAGTATAAACATTGGAAAAGTTCACTTAAGCATACTAATGATCAAGTGACCGTCGATATGACCGTTTAAAACACATCGTTGAGATGTTTCATGATCGCCGGTATAGGCCTCAGTATAAGCATCGATATGAGCGTTGGTATAAACATCTGTAATTTCCAGTAATCTACAGAGGCTTATACCGACACCCATACCGACGCTTATCCGGAGGCAGTGTTTTGAACATGTTGGGGACCTGAGAGAAAAACGTAACATTTTGCGCGTGTTTTACACTGAGTACTACTTGTTTTTGTCGAACTTGCACATGCGAACCGAATTGTGACCTACACTGTCTTGTGCACACACACACACACATAGATCTCTCTCTCTCTATGCACACACACTCTCTCTCTCTCTTTAGATCTCACATCTTGGTAAGTGGTGCATGTACTCTTACCCTTTGTCTTTGTCTATGCTTTATGTTTTATAATTTTTCTCCTCTTTGATTTTGTAGAAGTTATTTGGCATCGATTCTTTGGAATTCAATGATAGACGACATACATTACGCTTTGATGACAACGATCCAAAAGAGGGACATACCTGTAAGTGATTGTTTTATTCTCTATTGATAGAGAGAGAGAGACAGAGAGAGATATAGAGAGAGAGAGAGAGAGAAATGAGAGGGAGAGAGAGAGATAGAGAGAGAAAGATAGAGAAAGAAAGGAAGAGAGAGAGATAGAGAGAGAGAGATGAAAGAGAGGAAGAGAGAGATAGGAAGAATGAGATAGGAAGATAGAGCATACATACACACACACATGTACACACATGCATACATACACACATATACATACATGCATGCATACATACACACACATATACACACATGCATGCATACACACACATACACATATACACACATGCATACATACACAGACACATACATCCACACACACAAGTACACATGCATACATACACACACACATGTACAAACATGCATACATACACACATATACACACATGTATGCCTACATCCACACACATATACACACATGCATGCATACACACACATACACATATACACACATGCAAAACATACACACACACATACATACACACACACATACACACACACACATGTACACATGCATACATATCAACACACACATGTACACACATGCATGCATACATACATATACACACATTCATACATACATACATACACATATATACACATGCATGCATACACACACATACAAATATACACACATGCATACGTACACACACACATGTACACATGCATACATACACACACATGTACAAACATGCATACATACACACAATATACACATGCATCATACATACACACCTATACACGCATGCATGCATACACACACATACACATATACACACATGCATACATACACACACATACATACACACACACATGTACACATGCATACATACACACACACATGTACACACATGCATACATACACACATACACACATACACACATACACACATACACACATACACACATACACACATACACACATACACACATACACACATACACACATGTGCATGCATGCATACACTCACATATACACACATGCATGCATACACACACATACACATATACACACATGCATACATACACACACACATATGTACACATGCATACATACACACACATGTACACACATGCATACATATACACACATGTACACACATGCAAACATACACACATGCATACATACACACACACATGTACACACATGCATACATACACACATATACACACATGCATGCATACATACGCATAAATATGAAAATAGCTGGTGTTTTAATTAAATATATAAAATTAAGATTTTAAGGTTTTGTTTCACATCAAATGTTTACTCTTATATTGCTAACAAGGGGATCCAAAATCCCTCCTTGACATCTAACCCTATCACATATCCCCTCATATAAAGCATAGATCCCCCATAAAAGGTCATGTGTAACCCCAAGATCAAGTAGTCGTCTAAAGATTCTCTCTATAGGTATTGTATCGAATGCTCTCCTAAACTCCACAAACAATAATATAGTCTCCTCTTGCTCGTCTGTTCCTAATCAATCAGACATCTCAGAGTTAACATGTGGTCAATGGTGGAAAAGGCACATTGAATGCCAATGTGCATCGGTGCTTGCAAGCTTACTTGCTCACCATGAGTGCTCAGCTCCTCCTCAAGTATCCCTCCATATATTTTCGTAAATATGGGGCTTATCATGATAGTCCAATAAGTTCTACGATCCATGATATCCTCTCACTTGTGAATAAGCATAATAGTGTGCTCTGTCCACAAGACTGGGAACCCCTCAAACAATGCTTGATTAAAGAGGTGTGCAATGAACGATGCCAATAAATTTGTGCCATATATAAGATGCCTAGCCTATAAGTTGAACTCATCTCTATCTCCCATCCTATAAACAGGAGAGAACTCTTCTCACCTTCTTCTATGTGAAGAGAGTGGAAATATTCTAAGGTGAGATCTTATGTGTAGGTACCACTCGTTGATCTGCTATTTGATATAAGCTTTCTGCATAGTGATGCTATGTCATTGAATCTTGGATGGGGGTGTGTTGTCTCCCCTCGTGTAAGTGACACCATTTGATTGAACAATCCCTCTCATAAGGAAGTTGTATGTTTCCCAATATTTGTTCCCCTCTCACTTCCTCCATTTTATGATAGGTAAGTGACTAGATGTGGCATTCTGGTTGTTTTTGTGCAACCTCACTTATAGCTTCATCAACTCTATGGCATCAATGTTCCTTCCAACACTCATCATACCAGCTACTATGGGGCATGGTCCCAATGCATTAAGGAAAGTTATGCGGATATGATGGGGAAAGATCTCTATAGATAAGTCATGGAAGATGGATGTGATTGTCAGACATTGGTCTACAGAGACCATTCCATGTGTGTGTGGGAGGAGGGCTAGTTAGCCAAGTTCCTAAGCTCGGGGGTGTATCCTAAGGTATTTGATGGTTAGTGGGGATGTGTTGCATGCTGGCCACATGGCGACGCTAGATCATTCGAGGTCACTGCTATTTTAGATAGAAGAGGATATAATGGATTGGAGGAGAGTGGCACACACATCATTCCCATGTCTTCTTTTGAGAAGAGCCTCACACTTGGTATTAGCGCATGGTTTTTAGTTATTTTTGGAGAGAACTCGCGTAATGGCTGGGAGGGGGGGTTCGTGCATGTTTCTTTGTGGTCGTTCTAGGAGGAAGAGAGCGGGGGGGGGGGGGGGGGGGTTCTTGTCCCTATGCTGGCGTTGTAGCAAAAGAGAGGAGGAGAGCAGAGTCCGGAGAGTGCCTCTTGGCCACCCATGAGGAGAGAAGGCAGAGAGGGAGACAAGTCCCGCAAGCGCCTTTTGGCTGCCCACGAAGAGCGAGGGAGAGAGACCTTCTCTTCCTTCCTTGTTGTTGAGAGCCAAAGGAAGATGTTATTTATAAAAAAGGCACCTTTGAGCTCCTGTACAGGACTTATGGGATAAAATTGCAGCTACGCGAAGTATCGTGTATCGTGGCATCCAGAGATCGTGTATCGTGGTCCCTGATCAAGTATCGTGTATCGTTTGTGATCAAAGACTGCGTATCGTGTAACTTTGAGGTCAAGTATCGATACTTGAAAATTTCATTTTCAGTCAATTCCCAGCTAAACTTTTTCTAGAATTCTACTCAATAGTGAAGAGTTCTAGAAGCTAGAGGTTAGCAAGGACTGATCAGAGTTGTGAAGTGGATGAACGTGAGATCCGGAAGAACCCTAGGAAGTCCGAAGAAGTGTAATCTCTTCTGTAGGTAGTGTAATCGAGCCAAGTAGCCGGTCACATTACTCGGAAACCTCCAACGAGTCAGAGGAAGAAATTCCCATGGCTTCATAGGATATGCAGAACACAGTACCCATGATTGGCATGATGTCAATCATTGAGGGAGAGTACCGGACCTCCTTGGAGTATGTGAACACCAACCTAAATGAGATCCCTATTTATTTGGATGGTCTAAACAAATCAGTGGCCAGACTGAAGAAGGCTTCAGAGGCTTACATAGTGCCTAGGCGAGCAGTCAAGTATATAGGAGGATTTCACATGGACAAAAGAGATATCCAGTATGTTGTCACGGAGCACCCGGAAAACATTAATGAACAGGGTGAAGAAAACAATGCTTCAAACTTAAATGGAGGAGGGAATGAAGAGCAAGTAACTACACCTAGAGGGAGATCTACTGTTGCTAGAGTCTGGAGAGGAGACTTGATTCCCCAAGACGACTCCCTAATGGATGTATACTTGATTAATGGGATGGAGCATCTCCTGAGAGCACATTCTTCAATATGGGAAGCTGCCCCTAATCCTGTCACCATCTATGAGTTACAAGATCTTGATTTCCCCACCATCATCACATATTTGGACAAGAATCAGAGGAGATATTGGCCCTTAACAGAGTTAGAGAGAGCCGAGTTTAAATACCAGAATATTCTAGTGTTTCCCCCTAGGGACCAAGCCACTACTTCACGAAACCCACTTGGAACGTCTCAGAATGACTCATATCAGCAGTCGGGTCAAACGCAACAAACACAACAAACCCAAATCCCGGTCCGACCACATGTGCAGTTTGCAATGCCTACAAATAATCCTAATTACCGACCTCAACCACCAGTTGACCCAAGACATGGAATTCCTGCCCCAGTCAAACCACCTGTAGTAAGAGGACCAGGCATACCCATAGGAAGAACAATTTTCCCAGTAATGCCTAGACCACGCGAAGCAAGAAGAAGATTAAGGCCAATTCAAGTTGCCAAATGCATGAGAAATCACTACGATGGCTCTGGTGAACCTTACAATCATATAGCCAAATTCAAACAAGTAATCAGAGCCGAACAAGTAGAAGATTTCTTTATCCAATATGAGTCTTTTGGTCTTACTTTGTCAGACACTGCACTAGCATGGTTCTAGCCATTGGACCCTAATAATTTTCAAAACATGGAACAAGTCTATCAAGAAATGATTGAGGAATTCACTAAGTCGGGAATTAAAAACAACTCATCATCATTGATCCATAGCTTTAAGCAAGCCCCTACAGAATCAGTAAGATTGGCAGCAAGAAGATTCAAGCAGTATGTGGACAGATGCCCAGTGGAAGAGAGACCTACCCAAAATAAAATGGTGTCATTATTTTTGGAAGGATTATTGAACGGATCATTAAGATCTTTGGTATATGTGAAGAGAGTTCAAACCTTGCAAGAATGCATGAAGGAATGTATAGACCTAGAAGACAACCTAGCAGAAAACCTGAAAATACCTCAAGGTAGCTTGAAAAGTGAAGATTCGGCCAGCAGCACATCAAACCCTAAAAAACAATGTAGAGGAAATAGCCGAATTGGTAGCAAAGAAACTGAACGTTCAAGGACAAAGGAACTACCCCAATAACCCTCTAAGAGTGGCCATGCTCAGAAGATGTATGCAGTGCGGAGGTGATCATCCTTCTCACTTCTGCACTAGGGGAGTAGTCCCACCACCTGCTTATGCTTATAATAGACCCACCATCCCAGGACCTCTACAATATTGCAATATAGAACAAAAATATACCAATCACAGTACAGAAAATTGCCCTTACAATAGGCAAGCGAGACCAGCACAGCCATATATGATACCTTACGGATACCCACAGAGAGAGCAAGGAGGTGAAGCATGGAGGTACCCTACTTATCAGCAGTAGGCACCAGTGCCACGACCATATGCGTATCAAGGATATACCCAACCACAACCAATACTAGGACAACAACCGCCCCATCCTCAGAACGTTGTCCCAGTCAAGATAGCTCAACCTGAAGAAAACCTAGAGAGAGTGATAGTCCCAGCCACACCATTGGCTAGTAATGAGCCATATGACTCACTTTATGACCATAGTCAAGGAGCATATCCCAATTATGAAAGCTCTATGATAGAATATGGACAACTGTACGAACCATATGCCTATGGTATGGAAGTACCAGATAGTTCATATGGATATGAGTAGGACTATGTGTCACTAATGTACACAGCCCCTAGATAAACCATACCACCCCGACCCATGAACAGACCGCTTGTGCCCAGAGGACCATGCTATAGATGTGGAGGTGATCACTATATCAGAGAATGCACATTGCCAAACCCACCACCACCACAACGAGTCTGGGAAGGCTAATGTAGTGATTGTGGCAAGGAACACCTTTTCAGAGATTGCCCCAAGAACCCTAACAAGGTTACATCCAACGTGCAAATCAATGTGATAGAAGTAATCGAATCATCAGGGAGTGATAAGGAATACACTGTACCATTAAAGGCAATAACAAGAGCCAGAGCTAGAGAGACCTCGGAAAAACCTGAAAAACACAATCAAAGTAACCTAGAGATGAATACACCCACACCTCAGAGAGTGGAAGACTCGGAAGAGCCTGAGAAAAGTCTGGTAAGTAAAAGAACACAAAGATGGAAGAATCGTAGAGATAGGATGAAAGAAAAGAAGTTACTGCAGAAGAAGGAGAATGAGAAGAACGAACAGAACCCAAAAGAGGAACAGAAAAGTGAAGAAGAAAACAAAAATGAAAAGTATAAAAAAGAAGACGTTGGATCAGTCTTAGCAGATCCCATGCCTGAAGAATTAGCCATGTGGATTCAGGCATACAAGGCACGAATAAGAGCAGGACCTACCATAGAACAACATGAAAGAGAATATCCTAGAGGAGACCTAGAGAAAGAGAGGTTGGAGATCTGCAAAAAATTAATAGAAGTTGCTCAACAGACCTTAGAAAGACCCTCGTTGCCATAACCCAATACCCGAATTTCCGAAAGAAATTCCAAGAGTGCGTCATCACTCATGATCACGAAAAACCCGAAGTAAGTAAGACACAGAATGACAATTATTGTGAGGATAAAAGGGAAGGATCTATTGTTCCCGAAGTAGAAGGGGAATGGCCTAAAGTTTTGTGGGCTAGAGTCCAAGAAGACAGATGGAAGAAAGTGGAAGGAATAGAATCACCCTTTGAAGAGATAGAAGCGGAAGACGGAATAGAGGGTTCAATACCTGAATTAAATTCAAAAGAAATTTTACCAAAGGATCCTAGTGACAAAGGAGATGACGGAGTAAAGGCTTTGCCAAATTACATAGGAGAGTACGAACATAATTCAGAATTGTATTGCATCCCCTCAATAAGGAAAAAAGAACCGAAACCATCAGTCCAAACATCGGATATTATACAACACCTTAGAAAGGTAAAAATCCCTTGCACCCTAACATTGGAAGAATTGTTGAAGGTTAAACCACATTTGAAGGAGAAACTAATCAGTCAATTGGAAATCAAGACGGAAGAAAAAGAGATAGCTGATGAAGTAAACACAGTAAAGATCCCAGTGTATAAGGTAGGAGATTTTAGTGAGGGAGATGAAGGAAACACTTGCCTTCCAATTACTTACAGGGGTTATACCACCAAAGCCATCTTAGATTCCGGAGCTGGTGTAGGCATTGCTACTAGAGAAATCTAGGAGAAATGGGGAAAACCAGCTTTAAGACCAATGCGCATGAAGATACAAATGGCCGACGGACACACAGAAAGATCCTTGGGATTATTGGAACGAGTAGTTTTCACCACATGCGGAGTGGAATTTGAACACACCTTAGCAATATGTCAATTTGAAAGGGCTAGCAACTATGAAATGATACTCGGGAGACCTTTCATGAGACAGTTAAAGGTTGTGCAGGATTGCGGAAAAGATGTTGTATACCTACAACATGAAGGAACCACCACGAGAATAAATCTCCACACTTATACATATCAAGATGTTTCCCCCATACAATGGAATCAAATTCATAAGGAAGAAGACGATCAGTCAATTCACAGCATAGGTTCTAGTGACCAATCTTGGATGAACGAGGACACTCATCTATGGATATGCCAAACTGCCAAAAAGGAAAAGGATAGGAGAACAGGATGGAAGCAAAGGCAAGGAGTAGCTAGGTCTGTGCAAGATCCAGCTTACATGCCTCAAATCTTTTTGGATGAAGAGTTTGAACCTCACGGTTGGATGGAGATTCTAGCGACCCTCGATGTATGTGTGAACGAAGAAGTAATAACTATGAATGAATGTATTGATGATGAAGGATATGACGTTAGTCTCTATGTAGTAGTCCTTCAGGAAGCTGAAGAAGGAGAAGTGATAGAGAAAGAATGGACGGAGGATTATGAGAGCATTGAGATGGAGCCAGAACCGATGGAATCAGAGGGTGAAAATCAAAACATAGGAATCACAGCTAACGAAAACAACCAGGAACCTACACAGGAAAAAGAGCTGGAGTTAGATAAAGAGCCAGAAGGTGAAGAAAACAAGCCTAAAGACCAATTTGAAGTGCCCGCACACTTCAAAAAATATGAAGTAGAAGAGAGAAAAATTTCTATTCAAATGCCTAAAAGAGAGGCACAGCCGGGAATAGCTTATGACAATAAAGAACAAACCAAGAAGATAGTAGTAACGTTAGAAGAAGGAGAAGAACGATGTACTTTCATAGGACAGGACATCTCAACGGAGGAAGAACAAGAGTTAATACGCCTCATAAGGGAATATCGGGATGTCTTTGCTTGGACCTATAAGGACTTGAAAGGAGTAGATCCATCTATATGTGCCCATAGAATTCCCATGACATCTGAAGCCAAACCTTCTAAACAAAGACCGTATACATACAATGATGTGTATTTAGCAAAGATAAAGGAAGAGATAGATAAGTTGTTAGATGCTGGATTCATATATGAGATTGAGCACACAGAATGGGTGTCACGTTTGGTGGTTGTACCAAAAAAGAATGGGAAGTTAAGAGTGTGCATCAATCTGAAGAAAGTAAATGTTGCGACCATAAGGGACAGTTACCCATTACCCATTACCGATCATCTCTTGGAAAGAGTGGCAAGGAAGGAAGTTTATAGTTTTTTGGATGGTTTTTCAGGGTATAATCAGGTAGCCATTGCTCCTGAGGACCAACACAAAACGGCTTTTGCAACTGAATGGGGAGTATACGCCTTTAGAATCATGCTTTTTGGTATAACAAATGCCCCAGCCACCTTCCAAAGATTGATGTGCCATGTAGTCAAAGATTTCTTGAGAAAAAGTATGGAGGTATACGTGGACGAAGAGAAGAAGTCTGTAGTTGCAACAACAACCAGTCCGAGATTCACAAAGCAGATGGAGCAGACGTACAACATGAAAAGCACCACATTCATCAGGAATGTTCGGGATACAATACGTCCCAACAGAATGAAGCAGATTTGGATGCCGAAAGACAAAACAAACTGCATGCATCATCCAACTACTTCAAGTTGCACACATTTGGAGTTATCTGGACCCAAAGTATGCATGATAGGGCCACATTACAAGGCCAAGCATTCGGCACATCTTTCTTCTATTTCAGGATAGTCGAGCAGATTTTCCTCTTGGGAAATAGGAGAGCACTTGTACATACATTAAGAAAATCACTCAAAAAATAATAACCACTTCGGCTATGATCTAACTTTTCTGTTTTTCTTTACAGATGAAAACATAAAAAGCTATAAAAAGTTTTTGAAAAAAAACCAGGTATTACCTTTCTCACACCCACGGGAAAGGGATGACACCATTCACTCGGAGCAAAGTCAAGCCTGTGACAAACAAATAAGAAGGATTTCTGATAGTATATGACCACTAATTCATACTCTATATTGAGTGCAGATGGCATCTACTAATTCCGAAGCTACGCATGAGGAAGAGGTCCAGCTTCTTCCACTCGAATCCATAACAAAAGCAAGAGGCCATTGGTTTCTGGATGACCAACCAGTGTCAAACCTCATTTTCATGGCCACTATCAAGATCATGGATAGGGATCACTATTTCCCTATCATGTCACAAGACTTCAAAACTATAATACAAGGATTACCGCATATCGAGGATGTGTGGACATAGGCAAGCCTAGAGGCATTTCTCAAATTGCCAATTTATCTACCAGATTTTCAAAGGTGTACACAAGTAATGAATACACTGTAGCCTGCAGCAACAAAGATATCAGTTCCAGAAGCACGAGTATTGGATAAAGTAGGAACATGGAAAACTATTCAATTCACACATGAACTAATCAACAGAGCCTTCGAATGGAATCAAGACGGAATCACTAATGTCAAAGAGGAATGTCATGATCCTAAAAAGAGGTCATTTTTGGATATCAACAGGACTAATATTGAAGAGGCTGTTCGCCTGGTGCACCAACATTTTTGTTTCCCAAGTATGCACAGATATACTGCACCACAAAAGATTGTCATACAACTACTCTCGCATGCAATGAGACAAGTTGGGAATCAAGTAAATATGACAGGCTATTCCCAAGAAAGATTATTTGAAGCCCAGAAGAAGTGGAGTCAGAAGAAGTTTCTCAATGGGAGTTCAGCTTTGACATTACTTATATATGAAGCTCTTGACATGAAAAAACTGCTTACGTGAGATGCCAACCTCAGAAGGGCTAGCCAAATATGCAAAATCCACTACGGTCCCCAAGAAAAAGAAAGCAGCTGTTGTTATTGAAGAAGAAGGAACTAGTTCACAGAAACCCATGAGGGGTACAAAGCGTCTAAGAGAGGAAGAAGCCCAAGCTACACCCCAATCAAAGTGGACACACATTCTTCCAAAGATTACTATGGTCCAAATGCCTATTACCAAGAGAGATCTCTCTGCCGCCCTAGAAGAGACACATTAGTACATGCAAGGGCAAGTAAATCTGAATGTTCAAGGTCATCATCATTATAGACAAGCAAGTCAAGAGAAACAACAAATGAATCAAGAAAAGACCCCAAAATAACTTTGGCAATACAAAGAACTGGGTATAGATGATTCTAGTTCCAATAGAGAATCCAGTAATGAAAAAGACACCCTAGACACTGACATAGGGACAGAAACTCATGAAGAAGAATGGACAGAGACCAATCAAATCGAAGTGACGCCGGACAACCACGAAGAAAAGGAAAAGAACGTAGAAGATTCTAATGAACCTGAACATGTCATTCAATTGAATGATACTACAAAAATCAGCAATAAAGAAGCTCCAACCACTGTTACATATGCAAAACCACCTATCAAAGAGGAAATACAAACTCCAGTGAACATGGATTCGGAGCTTTTACAAAACAAAGAGCAGATTGTGATTGAGGTACCAGATGATACACCTCAAGGAAACAATGAACACATGGTGGCTGAGCCAAGGATCGAGCTTCAGATTAGGCAGCCCCATGACACTATGTTACATGTGGCAAAGGGCAAAGATGTCACAACAGGCAAGGAACCTAGTATACGAACAACATGGCTTAATGTGGATGTCACTCAGTTGAAACCTGTAGTCAAGCAAATGATTCAAACAGCTATGGATACACAACAATAGATGATGGACATAGATGCAGATTATGATAAGGCCATGAGAGAAAAAAGTCAATTCCAAATAATGAGCGAAGAATTGTCATCGCAATTAATTCAGGCTCAAAAAGAGATATCAGCAAAAAGAATGGAGTTACTTGAAGTGAAAACGAAATGTGATACATTAGTAACTCAGCACCACCAACTCCAAGCAAAGCTCGTGGATTTACAAAGATTACATGATGCAAGCGAGGCTGACAAAGAAAGAGTTAAAGCTAGAAGCACTCTACTTGAGACACAGCTAAAGTTATACATGGAAGAGAATGACACTTTACGAAGCAGGAATAAAGAATTGATGAAATCATTATTATATGATCAACCTATTGAGCAACAGGAATTATCCGAAACTAAAGAAAAAGAATTAAGAGATCAGGTAGCACAACACGCAGAATTGCTAAGACAAGAGCGCGAAGTGAGAGAAGAATCGGAACGGAAGTACAGTCAAGAAATAAATGAACTAAAAAAGTAGTTGAATATGGCACATGGGAAACTTGCAGCAAGCTACAGTGAAAACATGGACAATGTCGCTGAAATTGGTAATGAATTGCTTGCAGCAAAAGAAGCACTCAGAGCATCCCTACAGGAAAGCAGAGACAAAAATGAACGGATAGAGCAATTAGAAATTCAAATCAACCAGAACGCAACGATCGGGATACCAGTAGTGCCAGCTCAGGAAAATCCTACTAACGAGGTAGAGGTACATCCTCTATCTCCCCCGATCTATAATTCTCCAATACATGAGCAGATGGCAGATATACATGATGATCATCCGATGCCATACACTGCAGAAATAAGTCAGAAGGAACGGGCACTAGTGGTGTCCCGATTGACGGAAAATTTTGAAAATGAAGTAACCAAAGTAATGAAGGAAGCCAAAATCAAAGGTAAAGACTTGGAGAAGATCATGAAGCCTTTCAACATTCCGTACGGATTATTGAAAGAGAAAACAAGACAATATATAAAGAAGATTACAAAGAAAAGTCCAGATGAGCAGCTAAATTTTAAACATGCCACATTCGCATACAGTCAAGAAGAATTTGAAGCTGCACAACCTGTTTGGAGAAGGAAGCTTTTGGAGAAACATCCCACACTAAGAGTGCATTGGCAAGCAGCACCATATTTCTTACAGGTAAACCCTTCATTTTGTCCTATACCACGCAGAAGGGATACTAGAGAATTTTTGGACTTGCAAAGAAATGGCACTATAAATAAACAGTGGCTAAATTACCCGCTGCTTCCAAGCCCGCCACATAATTACTTGCCAACGGAAGATTATATGGTCAAAACCATTGAATTCTGGCTGCAAAATTATGCGACAGTACCCGACTTAACTGTCAAAATGACAAATAAAATACTCAGCATGATGCTTACAGTATTAAAGGTCTTCAAGCATGCATCCTACACATTTTTTAATTCATTGGTATTAATCAAGGCACAGAGATTCTCATTTTTGACCTATCTGTTATGCCTAGCCAACCAACTATAATGGCTTATTATTCCAGATTGATGTTCTTGCCAAGTGTATATATGCAAACTTTTGAAAAAGCGTTCTTTACAGGATTTTTTGAAATTGATTCAGAAGTCTTTTTGAAGATGTCCTCTAATTTGAATGCCAGATTAGTGGCATACGAACTTAGCTTCTTTGCAGATCACAGACAGCCACCCAATGACGGTGTAAAGGCAGAACAATGGAAACAATTATTGATACGTGAAGCCAATTTGCTTAATGACACAAAGCAGAAAGTATATAGAACTTATGCCCATCGCTCGTCAAAGCCTGTCGGGGATGACAGAGTCCAGGAGGGGGGCAGTGTTGAAGGAAAATCAAGTAAAAGAAAGAAAAGAAGAAGACAACGAAAGAAGCTTCACTAAAAAGGAATACTTGAAGACATATCTCTGCAAGAAGCCCCGCAGGGGCGCAACAGCCATCTTTGCACAGAGCCCCACAGGGGCGCACACACCAAGGAAAGGTCGCAGCCCAAAAGGGTGTTACAACCTCTTGATCTTTGGCAGGTCCAGATCAAAGATTGTAGCACCACAGCTTCATACCTTCCACTGGTGGCGTGCGTGGCAACCCGACTTATCAAGCAAAGACAAATGTATCAGGCCCAGAGAATGTAAAACAAGAATTAAGAAGAGGCCGTCAAAACTGAACACATGTTTTATAAACAGGTAAAACTGAGCAAGGGTTGCGTGCAGACAACAAACTGAAGACAAGAAGTAAAGCCTGTCAAGGGACGACAGAGACGAAGAGGGGGAGAGTGTTGCAGAGCTAAAGAGAGCACAAGGCAGAGAAAAAGACGGGCCCCAAAATTTTTCCGATTTGGACACCCAATTTTTGCATTATAACCATTCTTGTATATATTTTCCATTGTAAATGCACTAGAGGAGTCCTCTAGATGCATCCACTCAGAAGATTAGAAATTTACCCATGTAAAATAGTAGGAAATTAGTCTTTTAGTGAATAAAGTGCCGGTCTCTTGTGTGAAAGGACCATTTTTAGGGCACAAGTATATAAGTCAATTTGTGACTCTTTGTAAAGACTTTTTTCCATTGTGAGAAAGGAGAGCACAGAAATTCGAATTTGTGTCTTCTTCACTCTGTATCTTCTTCTCTGTGAGCTTATATGCATGTGTATTGCTTGGAAAGAGTGTTAGGAAGTGTTGTCTATCCATGAAAGTGTTTGTTTGCTGTTGTTAAGATGTGTGCGAAGTGTAGGAAGTGTTGAAGTGTAGAAAGATTTTCCCGTGACTCAGTATTTTGCTCATAACTTGAAGTAGGAGTGTCAAAATTGAGTGAAACTACCTTCATTGGATGCGTCTTTTTGAGAGCTTCAAAACGCATATGCTATTTGCTATATTTGGAGTTTGGAACTGAGAGGAAGGTCCAAATTATTGACGGCTGCTGCACCAAGTATCATGACACCATGAACGACAGTTGAAGCTTGTTTGGATTAGTCTTTACCTTGTTTGCACTCTTTGAGTAGTTCATTTGCATTGATCATCGTTTGATTGCATGTCCTCATACACTCGGCTAGGTTTGTATACTCATCGGATTGATAATTCAAGCGTAAATCCCCACTGTATGCACTTGAGGGGGATTGAGGTATAGTCTCTTTCTCCATAAGTCCCTAAGTTGGTACTTAGGTCAACAACTAGGGTTAGGCAACCTTTCCATACTTCGACTCCTGGTTCGCTCAGTGCACAGCCTTCTAGGGAGGCTAAGCAGGTGCACATGATCAAGAGAGTCTTCGGAGGAAAGAGAAAAGTGTCTACTCTGGCTGAGGGGGCATATAACCGATCTATTCTTAACCCTCAACAGAAAGAGAAGGCAATGAAAGAGGGTTTGTGCTATGGTTGCTTAGTGCAGCACTTGTATAAGGATTGTTCTAAAAAGAAAACGATAGCAGCCACCATAGTCATAAATCCAACTCAGGTAGGGGGTGGGAGTGAGGATGAGTTTTGGGATTCCCATCTCCACTATCATCTCCTATAGTGGCCATGACGGTGACTAAAAAGGTTCCGACTATGCTAGATGTTGTGCTCTCAACAGTGGCACAACAAGGATATCAATTCCTAGATACTGAGCTTATTATCATGAGAGGAGTCATGGCAGGAGAGCCTGTCAAGGTACTCTTTGACACAGGTTCGACTCATAATGTTATTAGTTCCCGATTAGTCAAGAAATTACGCTTAGACACGGTACAGCTAGATTATACTTATACTATGGAGCTAACCGATGAAAAGAGAATTGAAACTTGGGATATACGAGTAGTTGTTCTTCCTATTCAAATCCAGTCCTATGAGGACACATTGGACTTTGAGATAGTGAGATTAGCTTGATTCCACATAGTTCTTAGTAAGAAGTGGCATGTGAGGAAGAAACCAGTCATTGATTTTGCTTTGCATGTATATCAATTTGAGCATGAGGGAAGGAGATTACTGATCCGTGGAGAACAAGATCTCCAAGAGACGTGATTGGGGACTGCTACCTAGTTGCTCAAAATTGATTGTAAGTATATCTATTTTCTTTATTTCATGTATTTGTCAGATGTTGAGATGGATTCATGCAGTCATGGAGACTCAAGTTGGAATGCCCTAGCACTTTCAGCCAAAGTGAAAGCAGAATTCCAAGAGTTGTTTTTAAAGGAATTACCATTGGGTTTGCCTCCTTGCAGGAATATAGAGCATAGAACCGAATGGGTACCAGGAGCGAGTCCGATCGCTTGGCCACCATTTTGAATGAGTTTGCAGGAGGAAAATGAAGTCCGCAAGGTTGTGGACGGGTATCTTCAAAAAAGGCTGATTAGACCCAGCTATTCACCCTTTGCCGCACTAGTTCTTCTTGCGAAGAAGAAGGATGGATCTTAGAGGATGTGTGTCGATTATCGAGCACTCAATAAGATCACTATTAGATATAGATATCCCATGCCCCAAATTGATGATCTTTTGGATGCTCTAGGTGGAGCCATTGTGTTTAGTAAGATAGATTTAAAGAGTGTCTATCATCACATTAGAGTAACAAATCATAAAGTACATAAGACAGCTTTCAGGACCCGTTTTGGTCATTATGAGTATTTGGTTATGCCCTTTGGTTTGATGAATGCTGCAGCTACATTTATGATGTTAATGAATGATATCTTATGACCTTTCATAGGAAAATGTGTTGTTGATTTTGTGTATGATTTGCTAGTGTATAGTGGGACTGTGCATGAGCATGAAAATCATTTAAGATTTGTGTTGAATATTTTATAAGAAAATCAACTGGATGTAAATAAGGAGAAGACACAGTTGTTTCTTCCAAGGATAGAGTATCTAGGGCATGTGATTTTAGCCGATGGGGTTTAGATGGATCCCAAGAAGGTATCAGTTATTTTGGCATGGCTTACTGAGGATGAGGGGCAGTTACAGTCATTCTTAGGAGTTTTCGCTAGCATCAGTTTCTAACTCAAATGGTTTCTGAGGATCCACTTGTTTTAGAGTATCAAGACTCTCTTGTTGCTCTTGCTTCCATGCAAATAGACTTTTGCCTCAAAGCAAGTTCGTCATTGGTGCTACTATCAACGAATATGAAGAGATGAATTTTCGATAGAAACGACTAGGTGGAGGGTAGCTAATGAAAATGTTACTTTAAAAGCTTCAAAGGATAGTTAAGTGCGTAATTTGTTGGAGCAAATGGCAAGCCTAAAAGCTTGAAACTTTATTGATAGACTCTATAGGTAGACTACTCTCATATATTCATCCCATGTGGCAATGGTCATGAGAACATATGCTAGTGAAATGTCTTGTATTTAGATTGGTTATTTGTAAAATATTAAAGTAGACGAAGAATCTCATGATGATCGGGAGCCTTCTCCGTGACAGATGGAATCAAACTTATACCATCCTTAAAATCTAGGACCACTTTTAGGCGCATGACTCACAAGTGAAAATTCAAAATCATGTATAAATACATCTGCTTCTTAGTCATGAGAGATACATTGGTTGTTGTAGAGCAGCTTTGTTCCAAACACCACTCATCTCTACATTTATTTCATTACCTCTCCATATTGGTATTAGAACAACTAAGCATCATGGGTGATGGATTCATCATATCCATTGATGTTACCATTAGTGTCCATGTGGAAGGTCAAATGGCCATCAAACACTTCTTTGTATATGCTCTGTAATAAAACATATAGTGGCTTGGTCAGCCACAGACTATAAGTTGAATTGCATTTGTAAGACCTAAGAAGTCTGTCTTCGTGATCCCTATGTATTGTGTTTTTCAACATATTCTACCGCCTCTATGTGGAGTACTGTGTCCCTAGGAGCTCAATTTTCTACTCCGAGGATATCATCGTGGAGCTCTCGAGAAGCAGAGTGCATTGTGGTACATTGCCATCAAAATACTTCACTAGCATCAGAGCAGTTCGATGCAAAAGCTTTGTTTCTTTTGTGCGATCAAAGCAAGCACCCCCCCTCGCTTTCTCCAAGGCTTACAAGTAAGGCGAAGACCAAGGCCTGGACCTTGTCATCCGAGTCACCAAAGTCACCATTGGTGCCATTGGCTGCACACGAGGGAGGACCCCAATGATCAATTAAGATAGAGGTTCCCAGTACTTCTCGGGAGGTCACCCTTCCTAGTATTGTTCCACAGAGAGCTTGCTTAACCGTGGCAATCTCTTGCCACTAAGTTATACTCTTGTGGTGTCTGAAGAAGGGAAAAGACTAAGGTTAACATTACCTTGAATATGTTTTGGTCCCTCTTTGCTTTCAAAGCCTATTTTTGAAGCGTTTTTGGGGTGTCTTTTGGAGCCATTTTGGAGTACATTTGCACATAATTTTCTTCGCATAGGTTCAAGAAAATCAAGAAGAGTATTATTTTTACTTCTCCAAAAATAAATATCAACCTTTGGGGCTGTATTTTCAGCCACACTCATAAAACTACAGGTTTCTCAAAAGGTTTTCAGTTTTGGTAGGAGCTACCGCTGAAAATTTGTGTAGGTATTTTTTAGCATAAAACATCAGAGTTGATAGACTTCCACGTGTTGTTGGCTAGTTTTTGGGTTTTGCATTTAACCTTTTAGTGTCATTTTAGTTCATATATTGATCACATACACACCATGTACACTTTTGTGGATATCGCTTATGTATGTCCATGTGGTCATTCATATAACGGTTACAGTTTTTGCTTAAAGCCTTTTATGTTTGATAAAGAGGGTTGTGGTGAGGTTTTCTTAAGTGGGAGCCAGATGTCAGGATATCTTTGATGATACAGGTGGAAGATTTACCCAACCGTGCCATAGGAGATGTATGATAGTTGTTCATAGGTGCTCAATAAGTCTAGTTGGCTTCTATTGGGTAATTGATTATATGCAATGGAGTCAGTGATTCACTATGCAGATAAACATGTCAGTACTTGCAGTTTTATGACATTTTGACACATGTCATACACTCATTTTGTAGAGGATACTGTGGCAAAATCTTTCCAGATTTTAGGTTTTGTCAACTATACAGTGGTCAATTTACTCCTCGATATACTTATTCATTGGTGTTTGGATTCTTCTAACTCCATTATCATTCTATTTGGTTCTATACCATCATGGCATCAGAGGTCTCAAGCACATCTGGTGGGTCAGGGTTTAGTGCCATCCAAGGAGGGGCTATAACTTGCAAGGCAAAGACCATTTTGAGATCCGAAAATTTGATGGCACAAAATTTGCTCTATGGAAGAATCATATTAAAGATGTGCTGATTCAAAGGAGGCAATGGAAGCGAGTAAATGGGATTTCTCAAAGAACCCTACTAACATGGATGAAGATTATTGGGATGAGACAGATGAAATGGCATGGTCTACCATTCGCGTGCACCTGGCAGATAATGCTTACTTTACAGTATTAGACTCTACAAGTGCATATGAGCTTTGGAAGAGGTTATGCAATACATATGAGAAAGAGACAACATCAAATAAAGTGTATTTGGTTTAAAATTATATGACCTTTTCATGAAGGACACAGATAGTTTTGCCACTAATCTAAATGAGTTTGATGCTGTATTCTCCCAGTTACAAGCTCAAAAAATGTATATGGATAATGAAATGAAAGTAGTATTGTTGTTATGCACCTTGCCATCATCATGGGATATGTTTCGCCCAGCTATTAGCAATAGTGCACCTGGTGGTAAACTTGTCTATGATGACATATGTGGAGCATTCTTGAGTGAGGAGATTCATAGATAATCTATGGTTGACACTCATTGTGGAGATGCATATAGTGTTCATGATTCTTACCAACTGAAAGAATCAACAACATGGCAAGAGCGAGAACGAGGAAAAGAATGGTCAACGGAATAAGAGTAGAAGTAAATCAGGGAAGAGGGATGTTGAATGCCATTATTGTCATAAGAAAGGACACATGAAGAAAGATTGTTATGCATTAAAGAATGTTAAAGGTAAAGGAAAAAATGTTGATGGGCATGTTAAACATTTACCTGCATCATCTATTTGGACTATGAAGATTGAAGAAATTAATTCTATTTCTTATGATGCTGATGTGTTGAAACTTGATAGTACTATGCCAATTGAGGCTCTTATGGCTGATTCTCTTTCCCACACATGGCTGCTAGATTCTGGTGCTTCTTTCCATGTGAAACCACATAGAGAATGGTTCTCTAATTATGTAGCAAGGTCTCTTGGTACCATGAGACTTGGTGACTTTTACTAGTGTGACGTTGTGGGGATCGGAGATGTGGTTGTGCATAATGTACGCCATGTACCTTAGTTATCACACAGTTTGATGTCAGTTGGTCAACTTGATGACCTTGGTTACAAGGTGGTCTTCTATGCTCAGTCCTTTCATATATCAAAGGGCAATATGGTTATTGCAAAATGAAGCAAAGTTGGCTCACTTTATCCTTTATTTCTACACATTCGAAGAAGGAAGACAAAGATGAGAAGAAATAAAAAAAGCAAAAATTCTTTTGTAAGTACTCTAAAGGAAATGATCATATCATAAAGAAATATCCAAAATTGGCTGCAAAAGAGGCAAAGAAAAAGGAGGTTGGAATGGTTGTTGCACAGGCCTCCACACCAAAAATAGAGTCTGCAAATATTATGCAGAATGAACGATGGGTATTTACTATTGTTTGCATGAGCACTGTATGTCTATAATACACTTAGATGTTTGGTATTTTGATATTTGGGCAACCAAACATATTACCTTGTAGCATAGGTTGTTCGCTTCACTTATGCCTACCCCTATAGGGAATACTCTCACATGCACCGAAAACTCTTCTTATCCTATCATGGGATTTGGTAAGATGATTCTGACTATTGTTGATGGTAGTTCGTTCACTTTTTGGATGCTTTATTTGTGCAAGGGGTCAAGAAAAATCTGTTATCAATTTCTACATTAGCCAAGATTGCCTTGGTTGTGAAATTTGTTGATGATAGATGTGGAGTCCATGATCTATCAAATGGTGACATGATTATTGCCTCTTGCATTTTATGTCTGTTAATATATTTAGGTAGTGATGTGTGTGAACACACTAGGACCGCCGGGGCACTTTTTTCCCTCTTAAGGAGGTTTTTTTCCCCCGGCTTGTATATTTGCCTATTGCCCTAATGGGCTACTTATCTTTGTACATTCTCTAGTAATACATTTAGTATTGTGTGTTGTGCTCCAAGCTTCTTCTTCTTCCTTGTGCTGTTTGTGTGCTTCTGTAGACGTCTAACTCCAACAATTGGTATCAGAGCAGGTCGTCACTTCATCTAGGGCGTCGTCGACACTCCTGCATTTGCAGTCTCAGAATCGCATGAAATTTGGTGAGCATACTCAGTGTGTTTTCAAGATCAAAACTACTTTGCTCTGTGGTGCTGACATCACCATCTAAGCTCGTTTCGACCTCCGAACGCACTATCACCATGCTTGTGCAGGCTATTTCATCTTTTTATGAAAAAGGTATATACCAGTTTTTGTTTGCCAGTATAAGCGTCTTGAAGTTTGCTACAGGTCTAGCGGAATTTGTCTGGGTAGTTTTGTTCAACTTTTTGAGATACAGTCAACTTTCTCCATCAAGGTATTCTAGTCACTGACCATGGCTGAAAACAGTGATGTATTTCGTATGTTGGTTGTTGAGGATAAGTTGGATGGTACCAACTACCTATTATGGGCTTATATGATGCGACATGTGTTGGTTGCAAAAGGACTGTGGAACATTGTACAGGGTGTCGAAAAATGTCCTATCAAACCTGCAACTCTTACAACTGCAGGTACTGAAGCTGATGCAAAAGGTATCATAGATGATGATATTCTGCATATTCCTGTTCCTGCTGCGGTTTCTACTACACCTACTACAGAGCATATTCGCTAGGATAGGTGAGATGCCCAGACACATGCATTGATAGCTTTGTCTATCAAACATGCCATTATTCCTCACATTCGCTCTTGCAGAATAGCTAAGGATGCTTGGATACACTTAACACATTGTACCAAGCTAGGAATGAGGCTCGTGTTGCTTACCTTCGAAAAGAGTTGGAGAGTGAGCACATGAATGAAGGTGATTCTATGGACAGTTTCCTAACAAAGATCAAAGACTTGAAGGAACAGTTGATTTCTGTTGATGAGGTTATACCAGATAGCCCACTTGTGCAGACCGTTCTGAATGGTCTTCCTGATTCATATCAAAGTTTTGCTTGTAGTCTTCGATTGATGATGAAAGGCAATCCAAATGCCTTATCATTTGAGGAGTTAGTCTCTCTTCTAGTGCAGGAAGATCGGTCTAGGCAGAACAGGTCCATTATGGGACTTGCAGATCAAGCTTTCCTGGCTAGTCAGAAGGGCAAAAGAAAATGAAGCTCTTCAACTAGTAAGCAAAAATCTGCTAATTCTGCATATTCGAAGAAGGAAGATAAAGATGAGAAGAAATCAGAAAAGTAGAAATTGTTTTGTAAGTACTGTAAAGAGAATGATCATATCATAAAGAACTGTCCAAAACTGGCTGTTAAAGAGGCAAAGAAGAAAGAGGCTGGAATGGTTGTTGCAGAGGCCTCTACACCAAAAACTGAGTCTGCTAATCTTGTGCAGGAAGAAGAATGGACGTTTACGACTGTGTGTAGTTTTGACCCATCTTCTTATGAGCACTGCATGTCTGCAGTAGACTCAAATGTTTGGTATTTTGACAGTGGGGTGACCAAACATATTACCTCCCAGCACAGTTTCTTCTCTTCACTCGAGCCTTCCCCTACAGGGAACACTATTACATGCACCAACAACTCCTCTTATCCTTTTATGGGAGTTGGTAAGATCATTCTACTTCTGATGGTAGTTCTTTCACTTTGTCAGATGCTTTTTTTGTGCCAGGGATCAAGAAGAACCTGTTATCAGTTTCTACATTAGCCAAGATTGGTTTGGTTGTGAAATTTGTTGATGACTCGTGTACAGTTCATGATCTGTCAAATGGCGATGTGATTATTGCTTCTGGCATTTTATGTCATGGGCTGTATAAGCTCATAGACTATGAAAGATTTGTAAATGATTTGGCATGTGCAGTAAATGATTCTCAGGCTATGTCAGATGCAAAGCTTTGGCATGCACGCTTTGGTCATCTGAATTTTCCTAGTTTGCTACGCCTGCAGAAATCTGAAATGGTGTCTTCTTTGCCCAAACTTAAGGCACTTGGAAAACATGTTTGCGAAGGCTCTATTTTGGGCAAAATGCATCATTCGTCCTTTCCAAAAGATGGTTCCATTCGGGCTACTCAGAAATTGCAGCTTGTACATAGTGATGTTTATGGTCCTATGCAGACACCTTCTTTTGGGAATTATCTTTACTTCATGACTTTCATCGATGATTTTTCCAGGCATGCATGGGTATATCCATCGAAGGCAAAGTCCGAAGTGTTCATGTGCTTCAAACAGTTTTTGGTTTTGGTTGAAAATCTGTCAGCATGTAAAATGGGCACCCTCCGTTCTGATCGAGGGGGGGAATATATGTCTTCTGATTTTAATGCATTTTTGGCTGAATGTGGGCTAAAACACTAGTATACAGTGTCGTATACACCTCAATAGAATGGAGTTGTTGAACGAAAGAAGAGGTCACTCATGGAGATGGCGAGGTGTATAGTCAAGAGTCAGGCTTTACCATAGTTTCTAGGCTTGAGGCTGTCATGTGTGCAACATATGTACTGAACAGGTGTCCCACCAAAGCGCTGCAGCCTATCACTCCATATGAGGCTTGGCATGACTGCAAGCCATCTGTTGCTCATCTGCGTGTTTTTGGTTGTTTGGCATATGCATTAGTGCCTGAACAACATCGCACAAAATTGGATGATAAAGTTGTAAAATGTATTTTTGTTGGGTATAGTTCTGAAAGTAAAGGCTATCATTTGTATCATCCACAGACTAAATGCATTCTTGTTAGCCGTGATGTTGTTTTTGTGGAAGATGCTATTCACCATTGCTTTCATGTACTAAGGAGACATTTGTTAGCTCAAAAGACATGTATGATACTTTGCTGCCTCTTTTTATAGGTGGACAGTCTAGTGTTGGTCCTAATGAGGCAACTTCTCAGCCTTTGCAGGTTTCATGTGATTATGCAGATAATTCCATTTCTGATGCAGATGTACATGATGTACTTATTGATGAGAGAATTGATATTGAGCATGCAAGAACTATGCCAAAATGGCTGGTGCAGACTTTGCGTGACAGCAAATTAGATGCATCTCTATCATATCGTACTTGTTAAGACTCTCATAGTGCCTCTTTTGCATCAGATTTCTATGCTATGACTGCATCTAGTCTGTGTAATGAGAATGAGCCTATTTTGTTTGATGAAGCACAAAATTCAAAAAATTGGATGGTTGCAATGCAATCTGAATATGATGCAATAATGAAGAATGGTACTTGGTATTTATGTGACTTGCCTCCTGGCAAGAAGGCCATTGGCACTAAGTGGGTATACAAGCTGAAGCGTAAACGTGATGGTACAGTTGATAGGTATAAGGCTAGGCTTGCTGCAAAGGGTGATGCGTAGGAAAGAGGCATTGATTTTGATGAGACCTTTGCACCTACATGCCGTATGACTACTGTTCAGAGCATTTGTGCACTTGCAGCCCATCATGGTTGGAATGTACATCATTTGGACATTAAAACTGCATTTCTGAATGGTGACTTGCATGAAGAAGTGTATCTTTTTTAGCCCCGTGGTTTTTTGCAGAAAGGGCATGAAAACCAGGTGTGCAGGTTAAAGAAGGCATTATATGGTTTAAAGCAAGCACCACGTGCTTGGTATGAGAAGATACATGCCTATTTGATTGCGCATGGTTTTGAAAACAGTCCAACTGAAAGCACCTTATATGTTAAGCGTGCTAATGATGTGCTTTGGATCATTGTTGTCTATGTTGACGATATGCTGCTCACTGGTCCTACTCAGAAGCATATTGCTGATTTTAAGGCTGATTTGCATGCCTCATTTGAGATGTCTTATTTGGGGCATTTGCATCACTATTTGGGCATTCAATTTATGCAAGTTGATGGTGGAATGGCTTTGTGTCAAACAAAATATATTGACACATTATTGTAGTGTTTTGGCCTTGAAGACTGTAAGCCTATTGCCACTCCTATGGAGACACGTTTACATTTGAGTCTTCATGATGTTGGAGATGCATTTGATGCTATTCTCTATCAGCACGCTGTTGGATGCTTGATTTACTTATGCATTACTTGGCCAGATATTCAGTTAATTTGCTATCTCACAGATGAGCAGGTTTATGCATTGCCCAGGAGTCAAGCATTGGCAGGCAGTTAAGCAGATCTTTTGCTATTTGAGTGGTACTCGGCTACTTGGGTTGTTTTATCCCAAGGCGGGATCTTTACCCATGTTTTTTATGACTTTGGTTGGGCTTGTTGCTATGACACTCGTGTGTCCACTAGTGGCTTTTTCTTCATGCTTGCTAGCTCATGTATATCTTGGTTGAGCAAGAAGCAGCCTACTATGGCCACTTCGAGTTGTGAGGCTGAGTATAGGGTAGCTTTCACAACGACTGTTGAGTGTGTGTGGCTCAGACACCTTATGGATTATTTGGGTGTTGGCCAGACTTATGCCACGACCATCTTCACTGACAGTCAGAGTGCATTGGCAGTTGCGAGGAACCCTGTGTTCCATGCTCGCACTAAGCACATTGAGGTGCATTATCACTATGTCAGGGAGAGGTTCTCTACTAGGGAGATCAGTTTGGCATATGTGCCCACATAGGAGAACATTGTAGAGCTTTTCATGAAGGCTCTGCCTAGGGAGAAGTTTGAAGCTTTCCGCAAAGCTTTGGGATTACTTACTTTTGTGGAGTGATTTCCACATAGCTTGGCACTTCCTTACACATGAGTGCCAGCTCCTTGTTCAGTGCATCACTCCTAGGGGGGATTTGTTGATATATTTAGGTAGTGATGTGCGTGAACACACTAGGACTGCTGGTGCAGTTTTTTCCCTCTTTAGGAGGTTTTTTCCCCCGGCTTGTATATACGCCTATTTCCCTAATGGGCTACTTATCTTTGTACATTCTCTAGTAATACATTCAGTATTGTGTGTTGTGCTCCAAGCTTCTTCTTCTTCCTTATGCTATTCGCGTGCTTCGGAAGACGTCTAACTCCAACAATGTAGTGGGCTATATAAGCTCAAGCTATGTCAGATGCAAAGCATTGGCATGCATGCTTTGGTCATCTGAATTTGCTACTTTGCTATGCCTTCAAAAATCTAAAATGGTGTCCTCTTTGCCAGAACTTCAGGCAACCGAAAAACATGTCTCTAAAGGCTGTATTTTGGGCAAAATGTAGTGCTCTTCCTTTCCAAAAGATGTTTCAGATCGAGCTACTCAGAAATTGTAGCTTGTTCACAGTGACGTATGTGGTCCTATGTAGATACCCTCTTTTGGAAACTATCTTCACTTCGTGAATTTCATGGATGATTTTTCCAAGCATGCATGGGTATATCCATTGAAGTCAAAGTGTTTATGGGCTTCAAACTGTTTTTAGTTCTCGCTAAAAATTTGTCTGAATGTAAAATGGGCACCCTCCGTTCTGATTGAGGGGGGGAATATATGTCTTTTGACTCTAATGCATTTTTGCCTGAATGTGGGATAAAACATCAGCGTAAAGTGTCATATAGACCTCAACAGAATGGATTTGCTCAACGAAAGAACAGGTCACTCATGGAGATGGCCAGGTATATGGTCAAGAGTTAGGCTCTACCAGATAGTTTCTAGCGTGAGGATATCATGTGTGCAACATATATACTTAACATGTGTCCCACTAAAGCATTGCAATCTATCACTCCATATGAGGCTTGGCATGGTTGTAAGCCATATGTTGCTCATCTACATGTTTTTGGTTGTCTAGCATATGCATTGGTGCCTAGACAACATTGCAGGAAATTGGATGATAAAGCAGTAAATTGTATTTTTCTTGGGTAGAGTTCTAAAAGCAGAGACTATCGTATGTATCATCCATAGACTAAATGCATTTTGGTTAGCGGTGATGATGTTTTCATGGAAGATGCTATTCAGCCTTTACTTTCATGTACGAAGGAGATATCTCTTAGCTCCAAAGACATGTATGATTCTTTGCTGCCTCTTTCTATAGGTGGATAATCTAGTGCTAGTCCTATTGAGGCTACTTCTGAGCCTTTATAGCTTTCATCTAATGATGCAGACCATTCTATTTCTTATGTAGATTTACATGGTACACTTGTTCATTAGAGAGCTAATATTGAGGAGGAAAAAACTATGCGAAAATGGTTGGTGCAAACTTTGCCCAATAGCAAATTAGATGCACCTCTATCATACTGTACTCATTCAGGTTCTCATAGTGCCTCTTTTGCATCATATTGCTATGCTATGGCTGCCTCTAGTCTTTGTGATGAGAGTGAGCCTATTTTATTTGATGAAGCACAAAATTCTTAACATTGGATGGCTATAATGCAATTTGAATATGAGGCTATCATGAAAGATGGTAATTGTTCTTTATGTGACTTGCCTCCTGGAAAGAGGGCCATTGGAACTAAGTGGGTATACAAGCTTAATCATAAGCATGATGGAACAATTGACAGGTATAAGGCTAGGCTTGTTGCAAAGGGTTTTTCTCAAGAAAGAGGCATTGATTTTGATAAGACCTTTGCTCCTACTTGCCGAATGACTATTGTTCGTAGTATTCGTGCACTTGGAGCTCATCGTGGTTGGAATGTACATCAGTTGGACGTTAAAACAACATTTCTGAATGGTTATTTGCATGAAGAAGTGTATGTTTTTTACCCCCCTGGCTTTGTGCAAAAAGGGCATGAAAACAAGGTGTGCATGTTAAAGAAGGTGTTATATGGTTTAAAGCAAGCACCATGTGATTTCTATGAAAAGATACATGCCTATCTAATTGCACATGGTTTTGAGAACAGTCCAACTGAAAGCACCTTATATGTTTAGCATGGAAATGATGTACTTCTGATCATTTTTTTGTACGTTGATGACATGTTGCTCACTGGTCCTCATGAGAAACATATTGCTCATTTCAAGGCTGATTTAGATGCCTCATTTGAGATGTTTGATTTGGGGAATTTGCATCATTATTTGGGCATTCAATTTATGTATGTTGGTGGTCGAATGGATTTGTGTCAAACAAAATATATTGACACATTATTGCCATGTTTCAACCTTGAAGATTGTAAGCCTATTGCCTCTCCTATGGAGACATGTTTACGATTGAGTCTTCATGATGCTGGAGATGCACTTGATTTTGTTCAAAATAGACAAATGCCAAGGGTCACCTCAGTGAAGCGATGTTATACGTGTGGAGGAGACCACATGGCTAATGTTTGTCCGTTGACGACTCAACCCCAAGGAAACCCTAATGTTCTGTATTGCACCATTGAGAGAAAATACACAAATCATACGGCCCAAGATTGTCCCTATAACAGACAGGCTGTTAGACAAAATTATCAGCAACCTTACCAGCAAGGTAGGTATCAGAATCAGTACCAACAGCCATATTATAGGCCACAACAATATCAACCGCAATACCAGCAGCAATATCAAGCACCATATAGGCCACAACCTGTCCTAGGAAACCAACCGCCAGCTCCTGCCAATGTGATCCCAGTTAAATATACGATGGCGAAGGAGAACCATAATAGAGCATTGGTGCCACTAACCCCATTGATACCAGAAAATGATTTTCACGCTCATGGTTCAGACTACGTCCATGAAGATAGTCCACATGCTTACTATATAGAGTCACCTGAGCAAAGTGAGATTTCTCAGTGCCAATATGAGACACCACCTATGGAACAAAATTGGGAGCCAGAATACTCCAATGTCATGTATACAAATCCAAACCCAAGGCCCCAATTGAGACAAGTAAGACCACAGGCCCCTAGAGGACCATGCTTTAGATGCCAAGGCGACCATTTCATTCGTGAATGTCCCCACCAACTTGCTCTGGGACAAGGGCAAAACATTACGATACAAGGATTTTGTCCTGAGTGCGGCAAGGAACATCTTCCTAGAGAGTGTCCCAGGAATCCCTCTAGTGCACCCAAGGTCACACCCATCAACGTGGTAGGCTTAGTGGCAGATTCAAGTTCAAGTAGCAGTAATGTGGCCCCTGTACAGGCAGTTACTAGGGCACAGGCTGCACAACAAGCAAAACCATCTGAGCAGTCGGAGTCAAGTGAGGCAGGAGAACCTAGCAAGAGGAAACCAAGAACATGGAAGGATACCAGAGAGAAGGCTAATCGCAAGTGGAACAAAAAGCTATCCGAGCTAGAAGAAAGCCTAAGGGATACCAAAACAAAAATAGAAGACATTGCATCTCAAAACCCGCATGCTGAAGCTCCATCCACTTCGCCTCATTCCACCCCACCACCCATTGTAAATAACCCACAACCAGGGTCTGTTCTTGCAGATCCAACCCCAGAAGGCTTGGACATGATGTTCAAGGCCTACCAGGCTCGTCTTCAAGAAGGGCCAACAACTGCAAACTTAGACAAGAGTTACCCTAGAGCAGATTTAGAGATTGAACGGATGAAAATGTGCATGAAAATGGTAGAACAAGCTCAAGCTATACTTGAGACTAGTCAAAAGTTCAATCAAACAAACTCTGTCAAACCGGATTTGCATTTCCAAGGCTTACTAGAAAGATTAGAGCAGTTGGTAAACAAACCACAAGTTTCTTTACCTCCACAGGCTCAACCAGTTATTGAAAGAGGAAGCTCACCACCAATGGGAGCTTATGTTCCTAATTCCACGGATGCTAGAATACCTCCTTCAATTCAACAATACTCTCAAGAGTTCTTGCGGGAAATACAGGAAGAGAAATGGGCCAAGGAGAAGGGTAATTCCCCTCCTATTCCTGAGATTGATGATCTTCATGATCAATTTCCCCAAGACATTCCGTCTATCTATGGAGACCAAGCAGAGCAACAAGAAGATGAAAGATTAGATTTTGAATCTAATTCTTTACAAGAGTTGCCTCATTACACAGGCCCATGGGAATCTGAATCTATCCAGATCAGAGCTCCCACAATATTGGTAAGAAATGAAGACTCAGTGATTCCAAGAAACACTGATGTTGTGAAGAACACTAAGGTTCAATGTCACCTCACTGTGGAAGAGCTGCTCAAAGCAAAACCGGAGCTATGGAATCATGTGAAGGATCAGGTTCCAGAACTTGAATCCAATATGCCAAAAGTAGGCTCTAAGCAAAAAGTTCCAGAGATACCTCTCGACAAGATAGGAGATATGAGCGAAGGTGAAGAAGGTAACACTTATCTTCCAATCACCTCTCAAGGTTACACAACCAAAGCAATCGTAGATTCGGGTGCTGGTGTTGCTATTGCGACCACCTCCTTGTGGAAGCGATGGGGCAAACCCACATTAAGATCAACGAGAATGAAACTTCAAATGGCAGATGGTCATTTTGAAAGACCTCTAGGATTGCTTGAAGGGATAACTCTAACCACTTGTGGTGTAGAGTTTGAACATACATTTGCTATATGTGACTTTGAGAAAAATAATGTCTACGAGATGATCCTAGGAAGACCCTTCCTACGACAATTGCAAATAGTACAGGATTGGGGAACCAACTCCTTGTACTTACAGCACTTAGGGGTCACAACCAAGGTCAATTTGAAGGATTATTACACCTTCAGAGATGTACCACCCCTACAGTGGAATCCTATCCACAAAGCAAAAGAAGATTCTATCTCCGTGCACTCTGGAAGTTCACCTGATCCATCCTGGCTGCATGAAGATACTCACTTGTGGATGTGCAAGGTCGCAGAGGAAGAGGAAAAGCGCCTAAAAGCAAGAGAAGAAGGAACTCCCCTAGGAGATAGACCAATAAAAGACCCAGCCTATACACCGATGATATTTCCAGATGAGGAATTTGAGCCTCATGGTTGGGCAGAAATCTTAGCTACCATGGGCAGTCAATGAAGAACAATGGACACCTCACTGTGATGAGGAGGGTTATGATATTTGAGTGTTCATGTGTCAGCCCCTGTTGGAAGAGTGTGTTCGTAGTGAGTTCATAGAAGAAGAAGAGAATGACGATGATCTAGAATCCATTGTGATGGATACTTACTTTGACTCAGAGGAACACTATTTAGAGGACATAGGAGTGTTAACCCAAAAAGAAGAAGAACCCCTCACGAGTATTAAAACGATAAATTCAAAGGAAGGAAGTGAAGGAGGTCAAAAGAAAAAGAAAAGAAAAGCAGTGAAACAAGAAGAGGAAGAATCACTGTTTGAAGTACCATAAAATTTCAAGAAATATGAAGTGGAAGACCGAAACATTTTGGTACGAATGCCTAAGAGAGAGGCCATTATAGGAGAAGCATATGACAATAAAGAAAGGACCAAAAAAATTGTAGTGACCATTGAAGGGAGCGAAGAACGATGCACATACATAGGAGATGACCTGAGTGCAAAAGAAGAAGCAGAGCTTGTAGCTCTATTAAGGGAATATAGGGATGTGTTCGCATGGCACTATAGAGACTTGAAAGGAGTAGATCCAAAGATTTGCTCTCATACGATTCCGATGACCGCTGATGCCAAGCCCACCAAACAAAAGCCCTACACATATAATGACAATTATGCAGCCAAAATAAAGGAGGAAATTGACAGGCTGATTGAAGCTGGATTCATCTATGAGATTGAGCACACTGAATGGGTGTCCCCCATTGTGGTGGTGCCCAAGAAGAATGGGAAATTGCGCGTGTGCATTAACCTTAAAAAAGTTAATGCCGCTACGATCAGAGATAGTTATCCACTCCCAATCACCGAACATCTATTGGAGCGTGTTGCAGGCAAGGAAGTTTATAGCTTCCTTGATGGATTTTCAGGTTACAACCAAGTAGCCATTGCCCCCGAAGATCAACACAAAACGGCCTTTGCCACAGAATGGGGAATTTTTGCATTTCGTGTGATGCCATTTGGGCTCACCAACGCACCTGCAACATTCCAAAGGCTCATGTGTCATGTCTTCAAAGAGTTCTTGCGGAAGAGCTTAGAAGTATATGTGGATGATTTATGTGCGCATTCCCAACAGAGAAATTACCACACCCCTGAGCTCAGACAAGTCTTCAACAAGTGTAGAGATTATCGAGTGTGTCTGAACCCAGAGAAGTGTGTGTTCATGGTACGACAAGGTAAAATCTTAGGTCACATTGTTTCTAAGAATGGAATTTCAACAGATGAAGACAAGGTAAGAGCGATAGCAGAGTTGCCAAGACCAAGAAATGTTAAAGAGGTACAGGCCTTTATGGGCCATTGTGGATATTACCGTAGGTTTATCCACATGTATGCCATCATAGCTAAACCTCTTTATGGGTTGTTAACAAATTTTGAGTGGAACGAGGAATGCGAGAATTCCTTCAACGAGCTGAAAAGACGTTTGTGCACAGCACCAATATTGACTACTCCGGATTGGAGCAAACCCTTTCATGTCCATGTAGATGCCTCCAATCATGCAATTGGATGTGTGCTAGCACAACCCACAGGTGAAGGAAACCTAGATTTACCGATAGCATATGCTAGTAGGCAATTAAATGCAGCTGAACGAAATTATACCACAACGGAGAGAGAACGCTTAGGTATGGTATATGCTGTGAAAAAGTTTAGACACTATTTATTGGCCAATAAGTTCAAGTTTTTCACTGATCATCAAGCGTTACTATATTTGGTCAATAAACCTTGCAATACAGGCCGCTTAGTAAGATGGTTCCTCTTACTAATGGAATACGACTTTGAAGTTGTTGTCAGGAAAGGTAGAACCCATCTTAGGGCAGACCATCTTTCTCGCATCACTTCAGGAGAGCCACCGCAAGGAGTGTCTGATGAATTGCCCGATGCTTATCTGTTCAATTTAGAAGTTGTTCCTAAATGGGCAAATAAGTTGGTACCAGTCCTAACCTTTGGGCCTGCAAATAAAAATGTGAAAACAAGCAAAGAAGACAAAAGGATCAAATATTGGCCGGAAGTATGTACAAGCAAGATACCGAGGGCGTATTAGCTTGTTGTGTTGAGGACGACGAACATACTAGTTGGATGCAACAAGCCCATGAGGGACTGCTAGGAAATCACTACTCTAAACAACGAACATTGCAGAATCTAAAACGTTTAGGAGTGTATTGGCCTAGCATGGACAAAGAAGTACAGGAGTGGATCCAAAATTGTCCAGTATGCCAGAAGAGACCCCCAGTGGAGCATGCCACTCTTTATCATGTGTCATTAATCCCATATTGGAGTGCTCCATTGGTTGAGTTCATGAGATCGGGAACATTACCCAATCAGGCTAGTCTTGCAAGAAAACGGAGCATGGAGCAAGAGGCTCAAGACTATGCCTTAGTAGGAGACAACCTATATCGAAGAGGCAAGGATGGTTATCTAAGACTGTGCGTTCATGAATCAGACTATTTGAAAGTCTTAGAAACTGCACACAGCGGTGCTGCAGGTGGACACTTTGGGCCTGACAGAGTAATTAAGACCATTCTATTCTCAGGACTTTGGTGGCCCACTCTTCATATGGATGCACATACTTATGTGAAGAAATGTGACACATGCCAACGTGCCCAATATCCGATAAGAAAAGATGAAATGCCCTTGAGGCCAATGATGGGAGGGTGCGCATTCTCGAAGTGGGGTATAGACTTTGTTGGTCCTATTAACCCCCCAACTAAAAACTCCCATGCGGAATACATTATTGTAGCCACTGATTACCTTACCAAATGGGTGGAAGTAAAAGCCACGACAAAGAATGATGCTCAAACGACGGCTAAGTTCTTATTCGAAAATGTGTTCACTAGATATGGGTTACCAATAGAGTTGGTTAGTGATAGAGGTACGCACTTCTTGAATGAGGTCATTGAACATATCCTTCAAGAATTCATGGTGATACACAAGAAGTCTACCCCTTATCACCCACAAGCCAACGGACAAGCCGAGAGCACGAATAAGATCCTATGTAACGTATTGACGAAACTTGTAAATAATAAACGCTCTGATTGGGACAAACAACTTCATCATGCTGTTTGGGCATACCGAGTTGCCTACAAAACGGTACTCAATGCTACCCCATTTCAGATGGTCTTTGGACAGAATGCCGTGCTACCATTGGACTTCCTAATCCCAGCCTTGAAAGTAGCACAAGAGCATGAGTGGAATGGACATGAGTTGTCTTCCAGGATCTTTGATCTAGAATGCTTAGGTGAGACGAGGCTACGGGCAGCAGCAGGCATTTATGCTGCAAAGAAAAGGCAAAAGGCATACTTTGATGCCCATATAAAGGATAAAGGATTGAAGGAAGGAGATCTAGTGCTGGTTCACACGCTAAAGCAACATGCCCGCAAATTGGAGAAACGAGGATATGGACCCATGATCATTAATAGACTCTCCACTAGCGGTGCAGTTCAATTGGCCACTTTAGAAGGTGATATCTTACCAAACTATATTAGTGGATGCCGAGTCAAGTTATATCAAGAACCTCTTACAGAGGAAATGCTCATGAGACTCAACACTGCTAAGAAGCGAAAAGAAGAGGAGTTAAGGGTTAGAGAAGAAGCACAAGCAGAGGCGAGAGAGCGCATCAGAAGAAATAAGCTACGGCGGCTAGGCCTAGATGTCAACACAAAAGCTCCAAAATATCACATGGACATGTGCCAAAAATCGGGCATAAATACTTCTCAAATAATTGATCGCCGACCCTTTGTGACTATAGAGGTAGGACAAGGAAAGAGTGTAAGGACTGTGAGAGCATTGGTTGACTCAGGAGCAGCAACTAGTGCAGTTCGATTTTCATACTGCCAAGACCTGCAATTGGACATCAAGCCCATAGAAGCCTATCTCATAGGATTAGGAGGCGTGGAAACACCCTGTTTGGGCGAGGTGGAACTTCCCATCTACCTTCAAGATGTTCCAATAAAAGTCAAAATGCTAGTGTGTCATGATGAGGACCTCACAGAACCACTTGTCTTGGGTCAAGATTGGATTTACGACCATGCTTTCAACTTGAACCTAAGAAGTCAACTTCTTCAAGTGTGGGTATATAATCAATGCATTACATTAGAATTGGAGAATCGCATGCCCACTGAAACTGACACCACACACTCTGTTTGTTCCTCTAAGGCTAATCTTCTCGAACAAGATGTTGTAGATGTCAAAAGCTCTATGATCCAGACGGACGAAATCACGGAAGGACAGTCGCAAAGGCAAGATGAACCTTCTTCTTGTTTTTTAAAGAGCAAAGCATCCACAGGAGCTCAACCTCAGAAGCAAGCAAAACAGTGCAAGACAGCCAGTCTATCAAATAGACAAAGAGCCCTCAAGAAGAAAGAAGTGTTGGGCATGACACAGATCTGGGTAAAGAAAGGAGTACAACCATCGATGTTGCCTCAAAGACTCCCACCCAACCAGATCGACCATGACAACAGAAGGACCAAGCACCTACGACAGGCTCAAACACGAGAAATCCAACTACTTTGGGTACCGAAACAATCGATGAAGGCCGACCACAATAAGGTACAAATTTGGGTGCCTAAAAAATTAGCTACAGCTCAACACGGGCGATTACAGATGTGGGTACCCAAGAAGCTCTTACATACACAACGGCCTATGCTCCCCACCATGCAAAAGGTCTCAACAAAGAAGCCAAGGAAAACAAAGGGTAAGAACAGAGCACAAAGACCAAAAGAAGATAAACTTAACCCTTCTACAAAAATAAGCAGGCACTCACCCAGGATATGGGTTTGGAAGCCAAAAGCACAAGCAACATCCACAGAACCAAAGGGTCAACCACACTAGATACCAAAGTTTGGACAGCATCCAAAGAAGAACTGGCCTGAGGTGATCTCTACAGGGCCAAATACTATTCGGAAACGGGTTCCCATTAGGAGGATTACATCATTTCGAGATCCAATCGACACCTCCAAACAAAGAATTCATCAAGTATACAAGTAACATCAAAAGCCTCGACCAGCAGCAACCATGTGCCTTTGGCATAACCAAGTCGTTTGCACCATTCAGGTCATGCATTTCCAAAGTATGCATCAAAATAGGGCCACCTTACATGGCCGTGCATAGACACAATTGAGAAATCCCAGGCACATGAGACACACTTTTCACATGCAAAATATGTTATTGATACTAACCTCTTTCTTCTTATTTGATGCCATCGTGTTCCCATAAAAAAAAAAAAAAAAAAAAAAAAAGAAAAAGACTATGTGCTTGAAAGTGCTCATCAGCGAACTTCCAGCAAGGACATCCCTCAACAAAAAGGACAAGCCGACGGTCAAACATCATGAGGGAACCACAACACGAAGAGATGAAGATCAACGGACCGTTCACCATGGTAAGACGTGTATGTTTCAACAACACTATAACCATGATAGATTAGGAAACCTCTTCGTCAGCATACCCTTGAGCACTTAGCTCAAGACCCAATCTCTTGCACCATACTTCTTGCCATTCATTTTCCAAGTACGCATACGTAGGGCCACATTACAAGGCCATGCACAAGGCACATAATTTGTTCAACCCATGCACTAATGCACTTAACCATCATCCATTATGGGTTACAAGTACTTCGCACGAAAACTATGAAAGCCATCTTTGGAAGAATCAGAGGACATCACGGTGACCACTACAAGAACAAGGGAGCCATCCACCACCGAGAGTTGCTCACAATCAACATTGACCACATCCTTTGAGCAGCTAGCAGTTTTGGAAAACTCACAAATGCACCACCCAGATGGAATACAAGGCAGAAGTACGTACAAAGGGACTACAAACTGCAAGAGATAACAGTGGCAAAGTGAAGAACCAGACAAACGACCAGGATACATTGGGAAGAGGGATCGCCCCTGTTGGACGCAAAGGACGCTACCTCTCAACGTACTACATGGAACGACCACTACAACAAGGGTCTGTCAGGGACGACAGACTCAAGAGGGGGGGGAGTGTTGAAGCTCAAGATCAAGGACAAAGAATGGAAGTGCATCAAGGAGGTGGACACACAAGAAGAAGGAGCAAGTAGGGAGCTCCAAGAAGCACCTGTCAAATTTTCAGAAGAAATCCCTACAAAAATACTGATTTTTATCACTAAAAACAATTGTAAATACCATTTTCCATTTTTGTAACTCCATTTTGTTCAAGCTGAGGAGTCCTCGAGCTTGAGGAGTATTAGAACTACCATCCTACCAATTTTCATGATTTTTAGACTCCGTTTGAGCCCCCAAATAAGCCCTGGAACCTATTTTTTAACTAGGCCGGACACTAGGTCTGGACAGGGCCAAAACCACTCAAAAACTATAAAAAGGGCTGGAGAGCTCATTTTTGAGCTAGCTTGTTGTAGATTTCAGTTTTGTAAGAGAGCTCTTTTGTAATCAAAGCTTTCCATTGTTCCACTCTTTGCTCCTACCTTGTGCGCGTGTGTGTGTATGTGTGTGCATGCTTGTGTGCTTTCACTCACGCACTTGTGCCATCACTTGCTCGCGGTCTTCATACCGGTCCTCACGTCTCCGTGGATTGACATTTATGAGGTGTATCTCCTCACGTTGGTACTCACCATTGTGCTAGAGTGACATGGGCACACAAAAAGTGTCCATTCAATGCAAGTTCTTGTTCTTACCTTATCTAAAGTAAGAATAAAAACCTGCAGTGAATGGACATTTTTTGTTCACCCATCCTTTAAAATTATTTTTCCATACTTCAAAATCTTTAAGATAAGTTTTCTCGTCCCATTTTACATATGATTTAATACCAGCATAGCTAATTGATACTTAATATTTGTATTCAAAAGAGTTAGCAGCACAGGTATTAGGTCGACTAAAATAGGAGAAACATATGTGTCAAGAACATTCTAAAGGTTGGGTGGAAAATTCTAAAGGCTAGATGGACAAAACATCTTTATTCGATATAGGTATGTATAATTTGACCTTACTGTTGTAACATGTGTATGTGTGTATATGTGTGTGTATGTTTATATGTGTGAGTACATTCATGTATATTATGTGTATGTTTATATATATAGATAGATAGAAAATTGAGAATTATTCCTTAATAGTGTCGAAACAGATACATTACTCCATCCAAAATGATTTTGAAGATTGAGAATAACTAAGTTTGCACTTAGTCGTGTCAAAGGACTTCCTTCATATACATGCTTTAGACATTCATCTCGAAGATATTTCTCATTTTTAGAAATATCAATGCTCTCACTGTCATTTTGATACCAACCCTCAATCAAGTATACCATGCCATCATGTTCATCGTTGTCGTAAAAATTTTGAACTTTATCTTCTTTTGAATATAGATCTTTCAACCTTGCATATTCCACAGGATCACTTTTTGTAGTCTCCTCATAGAAGCTTCTGATAAATGAGGTTCTCTCTAGCTAAAAGGTGCTCTTGGAGGTCTACGCCATCCATAATTCAGAAATAGTTCATCACCAACATGTAATCTAGTAATAGCATTGACAACTATGTATCTTGATACATCTCTACTCATGTATGGTGATTCATGCATATTTTCACGCCCCTAAAATGTGCATTTAGTCCTTGAACTATTATGTAACCCTCAAGTACTATTTATTAAACTGCTATATTTCCATGTGTGTAAGGTCTTCCATCAATATATAATCTTTTATTTTCTGCATATAAAATCCTTCTACTAGGTAAGGGATATTGTGTTCAAGCATATTCCATAAGTACTCATGCTTTGAACATTATGTGAAAGTCGATGCCAATCTCCCCATCGATATATAGGAACACAAAATGATATAAGAGTGACTTCAGAGTATGGAGGCACATACAGATCCTCTACAATAAAGAGACCACGACCAACATTAGTAATAGTGGATGGAGCAATCATATAGCAATTACCCCAAAAGTTGAAAACCTCTCCATCTAAAGGAAGCGGTCCTCTATTCCATCCTCCATATCTTCTTCTATCATATGTTTGTACTGAGAACAATCACGAGCTGGCAATGGATAATCTCCAATGCTTTCAGTCTCTAAATCAGGAGGTAGAGGATTTTGAGAACCCTCTGCTTGTAATTGATGAACAGCAAGTCCATGACGTGTACGAGGTATATTAACATTATGAGAAAAATTATCATCATCATCATCATCGAGCAAGTATTCCTGTATATCAACAGTCATTTGATTTTGTATATGGTTTATAAATAAAATAATGACATTAATTTATATAAAAAATACATACCCAAGCATTATCAGGTTGACCAGGTGATGGTGCATGCTCAAAAGTACCATACTCTGCCTCATGTTCAATACATTCCAATGGTGGTCTTTGATAGGTGCCATAACAAGACTTACACCAACATATAATATGCTCTTAATGTAAAATTCATCATAATTCCTATCGGAGGACAAATGTGAAGTTGTTGCATGAGTAGGAGGTGGGTGGAGTACCTTCTGATTGATTAGAGTCTGATTATAATAAGGAACAAAATAATATATAAGTTATGTATCCATCAAATATATTTAAAATTAAATGTTTGATATACTTATAGTATATAGTCGTTGCACGATGAGGACACGGTGGTGGAGTTCCATCTCATTGATCAGAATCTACAAATAATGGTATTTGATATTAATAATTTGATTATTTACGTATATAAACATTCACATATACATATTGACACATACACATATATTCACATATACACGTTTACACATACACACATATTCACATATACACAAATACACATTATTGTGGGATAAATGCATGTATTTTGTATACATGAGTGTATATGCATGCATGTGTGTGTACGTATGTATATATGTGGATATGTATATGTGTGATTATGTTATATGTATGTATATGTGTATATGTATGTATATGTGTATATGTATGCATATATGTAGGCGTATATGTTTGCATGTATATATGTATATGGGTATGTGTATGTGTATGTGGATGTGTGTATATATGTGTATGTATTCTGATTTTTTTTTTTGTTTGAGATTAAATTAACAAGAGATACTGTATGGTGGAAACCAATAAGAGGCGACCTAACATACCACGTAAGACGTGGCAGTTTTCTTGTAGACAGCTAGGTTTTCATAAACAGGCTGCTGCAAAGAAGAGAGTTGAGTCGGGCCACACATCCCACCTAGGCCAAATGGGCCATCATGCTTTTTTAGCTACATTTGTAAGTATATGTGTCATTGTGAGTATATTTTTTATTTGAGTTAAAATGCAAGAAGCTAATCTTTCTTATTTGTTTCAATGCAGCAAAAGGATTATGGCCGATATCCTACAAAACATGAGATTGAGTATGCTACACTATTTGGATATCGGCGTTTGAGCGAGTATATGCGAGATCATCCGAATGCCTTTCTGAGTATTATTAAATTTTATATAATTATTTTATTTTTATGAATGGTTTAATTGTTTTACTTATTTATGTTTGCTATATGTAATACATGAGTATTATGGAGAGGAAGATATGGATGAGGTGGAGAGAGAGACACAGGAGGGATGATCTCGATCGTCACAAGGTGATCATGATGATGAGGATGAGGATGATCAGGATGATCATGATGCTGTTGATGATGATGATGATGATTAGGATTCTTGATTATGGCATTGGATTATATGTATATATATATATATATATATATATATATATATATATATATATATATATATATATATATATATATATATATATATATATATATATATATATATATATATATATATATATCATTTCAGTTAAGTTTTGAATTGTGTGTATGATCTTAAGTAATGAAAAGTTTTGTTCTATTGATTTTTATGTGTCTTTATATTAAGCATGTGTTTTAGTAATTTAATTATATAATTCATTCATATGTGTGTACGTAAGTGTATATGTATGTGTGTGTATATATATGTATGTGCATGTGTATGTGTGTGTATATGTATGTATGTGCATGTGCATGTGTAAGTGTATATGAGTATGTGCATGTGCATATGTATGTGTGTGTATATGTATGTGCACGTATATGTGTAAATCTATGTGTATATGTGTGTATGTGCATGTATATGTGTATATGTATGTATGTGCATGTGTGTGCATGTGTATATGTGTGTGTACATATGTGCATATATATGTGTATGTGTGTGCATATATACATATGTATGTGTATGTGTATAAACATATACAAATGTATGTATATGCATGTGTATATGTATGAAACATGCATGTGTGTGTGGATGCATTTCCATTTGCATCCATGTTCATACATGTGAATGTGCATGCATGTGAATGTGCATATACATGTATTTAAGTATATGTTAATGTGTGTATGTATATATATATATATATATATATATGCAGTAATGCATGCATGTAAGTCTTTTTATGTGGTGGTAGAAATGTTTGTGCATATGCATGTGTATTTGTGTGTATGTGTAAGTGTATGTGCACATGTATCTGTGTGTATATATGTGTGTGTATTTGCATGTGTATACGTATATATGTGTGAATGTGCATCTTCATCATGTATTAGTGTATATGTGCATATCAAAAAGTGTGATTATGCTATCTAATGAAAATAACACAATTCAAATAATACACCAAGAATAGAAATTGTACTTACAATAGTTAACCATACTTTTTGCTTGGTTAGCTTCTTGAATAACCTGCAATAAAGAGAGAGAGAGAGAGAGAGAGAGTGAGAGAGAGAATTCAAAGAGAGAAAGACAGTAGAAAGAGAGAAACAGAGACATAGAGAGACAATAAGACAAAGCTTAGGCAAAACAACAATTCTGCATATACTTGTTTCAGCTCGTAAGCGTAGCGCAATTGCGAACATTGGAGAGCTCTTCCATGAGATGCATGAAATGCTGATCGAAGAGCCTCCAACGTTATAATTTTTCACCATCAATAGAACGTCATGTAAGCGATGGTAACGTGTCGTAAAAACCACTGGAATTGGCATCGCATAAGCAACATTTTTTAGCGTCGCTTATGTGACGCAAAAAGCATCGCTTATGCGATGCTTTTTGAAACCGTCACGTAAGCGACGCTCTATGCAAGTGTCGCACACCCCCTCGCACCACACATCAAAAAAACATTGTTTGCCTCGTCGTTTAATCAAGGGTCCGCGCTTGATGCTCCTTGCAATGCATTTTGCAATTTTATAGCATCAAAATTATGTCGCCTTAACCGTCGCTATGCAATTGTATTCCTTGTAGTGATTGCATCCACTTTCACAATGATTATGAGCATCTCCACGTATGTCCAAAGTGTGGAGTAAATAGATTTAGAGAAGACCTTGTGGTCGAAGCAATCCCCGCAAAGGTTCATCACTTTTCTATTATTCCACGAATTAAGAACATGTTTATATGCAAATCTATAGCTGAGTTAATGTCATGGCATGCAAAGAGCAGGTCTACAGATGGTGTAATGTGAGTGCCTACTGGCTGTGATGCTTGGAAGCACGTAGATAGTAAGTGGCCAAAGTTTGCTAGTGAGCCTCGATCCATACATCTAGGCCTAGCTATGGATGTAGTAAATCTATTTGGTTTACGCAGCTCTTCATGGAGCACATGGCCTATAGGTTTGGTCAATTATAACATCCGACCATGGTTGGCCACAAAGAAAGGTCATTTATTATTAGCTCTTATTGTACCACGTAAGTATAAGGTAAAAATCATTTGTGGAAGAACTGCGCATTTTATGGGATGGGATTGTTGTGCATGACATGTCTCAACCTATAAGAAGAAGGGACGTGCGAGTGCAAGGAATACTTATGTGGACGATGCATGATTGGCTTGGTTATGGTGAATGTTCAGGTTTATCGATTTCGGGATACCATGCTTGTCCTTTATGCTGATCATGACTTGAAGCACACTATTCCAAAGCACTGCATAAAACTGTCTATGAAGGAAACCATAGATATTTTCCTGATGGACATGCTTTACCTGAAGGAGAAATTGGTCGGCAAGCGCAATGCCAAATGGAAGCTAGGGATTGGAAACAATTGCGGGATTTAGAAACTCCTATCACTTGCATGAAACAGTTATCCATTTTTCATGAACTCCCTTATTGGAGTGAATTATTGATCAATCATTTGGTAGACCTGATGCATATTTTTAAGAATGTGGGAGAGATTCTTTGGAAGACTTTGATCGAAAAGAAAGAAAGCAAAGCACAAAGGGCTTCGCATGATGGAAGAGCAACAAGTGAAGAAAAAAATTTCAGAGTTTCAGACACCTACTGGATGCATGAGGCGTCTAAAGAATACTTTCACATGAAACGAGGATCTTGGAGGGCTCAAGTCTCATGATTGGCACAAGGTTTTACAGTTTGTGCTCCCCGTAGCCTTAAAAGATTGTCTTTTGGAGGATGTATGAATAACCATTTATAAAATTAGTTCTTTAGTAAGGTGGATCTCTTCTAAAGAGATCAATAGAGATAGCATAGAGAGTGCGAAACTCAATGCTATCGAGGTTGTTTGTATGATAGAGAATTACTTTCCCACAAGTATTGTCACTATTCAGCTTCATTTACTAGTTCATGTGGTAGATGAAGTTGCAATAGCAGAAATTGTCCATAGTCGATGGATGTTCTTCTTAAAACCCTTTATGAAGACATTTAAAGGGTTTGTTTGACAGAGAGCACGTCCAAAGGGTAGCATGGTAGAGGGATGGCTCGTACAAGAGTCTCTTGTATTCATAACTAAGTTTCTACGTATGTCTGATCTAGAAATGCCTCACTTATGGAGCAATGATGAAGATGTTCGTCTCGTAGGCGATGAACCACAAGGTAAAGGGTTGCAAAGAAAAATGGATGCAACTTTGAGAGAGAAGGCAATGAAGTTTTGCATAGTTAACTCTGAGCCTATGCAGAAGTGGTTAGAAAAGTATGAGCTTGCCAAGGAGACCAACACAGGAAAGAGCTCAGTTTCAAAGGAATGGTTCCACTCAATTTTTGCCTCTTCTAGAAATTTTGACTTCTTCCACCTTTTCCAATGAGTAGATGGCTAGATACAACGATTTCACAAGCAAAGGTAGCAGGTGAAGATATCTTTGAAGAAGAAGAAGAACTCACAAAGGGATATGATTGGGAGTATACTAAATATGGTCCACTATGGTCTCATGGACGACACTTTCAGATCGCACGAATTGATAGTCTACTTTTGATAGTGGGGTGATGGTGAACTTTTTGCAAAAACATAGAGTGAGTGCAAGAGATGATAATGTTCAAGAAGGCCAGCTAGATTATTGTGGATTGATTCAAGATATCTTGAAACTATCTTTTAGGAAGTTTGATTACTTTGTTTTTGATGTGAAGTGGTTCAAAGTAGTCACCTTTGGAAGAAACACAAGAGTGAGGCAGGATAAAAGTGGTTTGCTTCAAGTCGACTCCACAAAATTAGGGACAGATGAAAGAGATACATTTGTACTTCCCGAACAAGTTGCTTTTATATGAGATTCAAAAGAACTAGAGTGGCTATTTGTTTTACAAGTCGCCCCACGTAGTAGAAAAATTTGTGAGAACATAGATGTAGAAGAAAGTCCATCTGTAGTGGACTCAGAGATTCATTCGATAGTCGAGGAGAAAGAGATCATTGTTTGAGAAGAAGAGGTCATTGAAGAAGAGCAAATACACAATGAAGCAATAGATGATGATCAGGAAGAAACCAGCGTAGCAAGTGATTTAGAAGTTTTCAATATAGAGATAGATATTCTCGGTGCATCGGATCTCCAAGAGGATGCTAGAATAGAGGAGTTTTGACTCAAACACTTGTACATACTAATTTTTGTTTATTTTTTTGCTAGGTTTTTTTATATACTAACATTTCTCTATATTACCTTTATTATCATATGCTAATTATTTGAGTTCTTTTGTTATAGAGCACGATGGGAGATAATCCTCCAAGCACTCCACATTCCATGACAGAGGAGCAATTCTTAGAGTTCATCTCTTAGGTACCTCCCGCGTATATGGCCGCTGCATCATAGTATTGGATCCTTCGTCGTAGCACTCCCCCTGGCCTCACTCTTGGCAGTCTCACTCCTGTCGGTCTCACTCTTGACGGCTTCTCTCCCGTCAGTATCACTCTTGTTGGTGTCACTCTTGCTGGCGTCACTCTTGCGGGTGGTGCTACTCTCACTGGAGGTATGTCTCCTAGCTTTATGACTCCAGCACGATCAACTTTTCAGCCATCCCCTACTAGCTCTAGAAGTAGATATGAATGTTCGACACCTCAAGGTGATAGCAGTGCTAGCCTATCTCGTACGTCGAGGTCATGCTCTCGAGAACGAGGTTCTAGGAGTGGATCTACAAGTAGGTCTGGAGGAGGCGGTTGTTGTGGAGGCAGTGCGATAGGCATTGTGTCGCCTACTTCTACTCCTAGGATGACTACCTTAGATGTAGGTACGTCATGTGGTACACCACATGGAGCACCACCTACACCTTTAGGTGCTCATGACCATGATGACTCCAAGGTGTATACTATCCGATATGGAGCTCCGGTGATGGATGCATTCGAAAAAGCAATGTGTGCACGTATACGACAACTTTGCTCCATACATTTTGGACATTCTATCATGTTGAAATAGAGTGAAGAAGATAAAGATTGGAAGAATTATATCACAGAGATGATTTATCAGGAGTTTCGACCAGTCGATGGGTAGTCTCTTGTCTGTTCAGAGTGGATTTTGCACACCCCACATGAAGTTATGTCCCATCGACAATTTGAGGCTCGTGATGCTTTAAGAGCAAGCTTACCAAAGCCTGCATGGTTAGATGTTGAGGAGCGGGATATGATTCCCAACGAGCAGCAACAAACTCCTAACCGATATTGCTAGGAGCGAGATGCGGCTGCCACCCATTTAGATACGGTTGGACAGTCATATTTGGGTAGCGACAGATATGACACGATGCGTCATGAGTTTGTAAGTACCATTTGGTTTATTCGATTTGTTTGTGTTAAGCTTCTCATGTATGTTTCTCTAATGTTTTGTATATTTGTTGCAGGAGCTAGCAATGGGTCGTCCTCCAACACGAACGGGGAAGGCTTATGGATATCATCATGGATTGACTGCACTATTCGAAGACTTGGAGGAACGCGGTGCGGTTGTTTCATGGGAGCATTTGCGATGAGGTGATGAATTTATAAGCTTGGTTTTTACTTGTTGTTTGTAAATTTCATGTGAATTTATCTCATTTCATGAATGTTCATAGTTCTAGGACTGTTGATATGGAAGGTTCTTTGCATGTGTATGGCAGTGGCACACCAAATCTTTGTATTTGATTTTTATATGGCAATGCGATGCTTTGCCAAATTCTGTAAAAGCATCATATATGACAGTGGTTTGCCACACTCTTATACATGCTTCATTTATGAAATATATAACTCTTTTTGTACATGGTTCATGACTCATGGTTCATTCTCATTATCTCTTTTGTGTGCAGTAATATTTTGTTTTATGAAATCATATTTCGATTGACATTAGAGTACACATCACATGTACTCGGTTTTTTTTTGGCAGAGTGTATTGTCTTTTGCTAATCAACGTCATGGTAATGTTGCTGTAGCAAAAGACAACACACTCTACCCAAAAATAAATTTGTAGATATGGTCGTCAGTATAACCGATGGTACTCCCAGTAATGCCATTGGAATAAGCATCGGTACACCCAACGCGTGCCGGTGTACGCGATGGTACACCCAGCAAAGGTGTTGGTATAACCGCCGGTATGAGTGTGGGTATTACCGACACATACACTGATGATTATACCGACGCCCATACCAGCCGTTATACCGATGCCCATACCGACGCCTATACCAATGCTTATACCGATTCTTTAATTTCAATTGACATATCGACACCTACACCGACGTCAAGGCAAAAATGCACGCGTTCATTTCCCTCGATAGAAACCTCGATATACGGCCAATCTGTTGTAGTGCACACAATATAAATTGGCATACATATATATATATATATAGACACACACACACACACATACATATATATATATATATATATACACACACACATACATACATATCCATGTGTATATATATATATATCCATGCATACATACATATACATATACATTCATGCATATATACATATATATACTTAAATGCATTTATAGATACATATAATATACATTTAAACACACATAGATACATTTATGCATGCTATATACATGCATGCAGACATAGACTCATATGTCTTACATACTTTACACACATAAACATATATATACATATAATGTATGTACAAACATAGATACATTCATGTATGTATATACATGCATGCGTACATAGATTCATATGTCATACGTACCTTACACACATATATACATACGTATGTTTGTACGTATATATGTATATATGTATACTTATTTAAACATACATGTGTATACCTAAATCCGTACCTCACACACACACTCACACACACAATATATATATATATATATATATATATATATATCTTACACACATACACACATATATACATATGTATGTATGTACGTATATATATATATATATATATATATATATATATATATATACTTATTTAAACATACATGTGTATATGTAAATCCGTACATACATGCATGCATAAATACATGCAAACGAACTTAAATTCATGCTTCATATTTTTTTACACACACACCCTCACACTATATATATATATATATATATATATATATATATATATATATATATATATATATATATATATATATATATATATATATATATATATATATATATATATATATATGCATACATACTTGTGTGTGTGTTCAGATATATGTATACTTTATAACTCTACAAAAAAAAATCCAAAAATATTATTATTATGCATATTATTATGTAGGGTCACTATCTATAGACTTTATATTCTCATTCTTGGAAAGTTTTCTTACAGTTTAATTTTAATTAACATAGTTATGATGCTATACTAAATTTCTCCTAAAAAATTAAGATTAAAAACAATTTAAGTTCATGAAATTCATACATTTTATATCCTTGAATCTTAAATTTCATTCTTATCCATATATTTGACTGAACTGTCGGATAAAGTGTTTGACCATACTTCTGTAGAAACCTATGATTTATTGGTTGTATACAAATAATGAAAATCCTTTGTTCAAAGGTATCGAACCATGCAGCCTTTGCTAAGATAGGATATTAGCTATTGTAAATTAATTGGTTCAGCACCATCACTATATTTGTACTTATTGGGAGTAATAAAACTAAAACATTTTTACACTTCTCTTCATTAAATTATCCTCTACTTTATACCTCCCTTGTCTAGACACTTCTTAGTTTGAACATCTAAGTTTGAACATATAAAAGAACATACAAAAGAAGCCATCTTGTTCATTAGATCAATCACTATGTATGAAAAATTTGATCATTGGATTATAGAAGTCGTTGTATGAAAGCTAGAATTCAAAAACGCAATCGACTAAGAAAAGAAACATACAAAATTCGTTCTACATCTCGAATTGCGCAATGTATTGCAAGGCTAGTAGAGGACGCTATTTACCTCCAGAAACGGTTTTGTAAGCGGCTTGACTAGTAAAATAAACGAATTTAACCACAAAAACGAATATGAACGTAGCTTGTGGAAATAAATTGATGAAGAGATGAATTCTTTTGCTAAATAGATGAAGAGGTGAATTCTTCTGTTAGTCTCTTAGAAGTGCGGAATACTCGTTCTATAATACTGGAACTTCAAAAGCTTGTCGGAATTCAAATATTATGTTTAAATACTTTTTCCCTTCTCCTATCGTGTCGTGTCTGTGTGCTTTTTCTTTTCTTTTTGATTTCGTCGCACGTTCAAATTATGCTTCTTACTAATTTTTTGAATATATAGTTGATAAAAAATTCAATAACAAACAGCTCCATTGCTTTTCGGTTCTTCATTTAAGTAATAATAGTTTCAATGGAATTTAAGCGTAGTATTCTGTCATCTTTTGTGCTCTAATACAAGTCAGATTGCTTTAATTTAATTTAAAGAGAGAATATAATTTCGGATCCATTCAAATATGTGTTGAAGTAAAGTAATTCGATCAGAAGTTCATCTAATTTTTACTCTCACGATTATATCTCCATGTTAGTACGGATTGAATATCTCCCTTATCAAGAGACATTGAGATAGAATTGAGGAGAGAGAGAGAGAGAGTAGGTGGTGAGAAGATACATAATATATTAAAATGTGTTTCAGATGCATATCGGCCATCAGATGTGAGGCACATCTAATGGCTACCATTTAAAGGAGTCCTTTTGATGTTTGGGGTGAATCCAAGCAATCCGATCATTCCTAGATTTACTGGCTACAAACTTAAGTGCTCAAATTGCTAGGAATTCAAATAGCACCATTCCATTGAAGCCAAAATCGAACGGTTCTCTCCAAAAGGTGCCTCTTGTGATGATTGCATGGATGTCATCCATTCAATCTCAAGCTAGTTCAAGGGTGGAAATACACTCACACGTGCTGAGTATACATACACACAATATAAACACACACACACACACACATATATATATATATATATATATATATATATATATATATATATATATATATATATATATATATATATATATACATACGTACACACATACATGCATGCATATAGACTCATACGTACACACATGCATGCATGCATATAGACTCATACGTACACACATGCATGCATGCATGTAGACTCATACGTACAAGATACATCATGCGTACATAGACTCATATATCGTACATACTTAACGTACATACACATATATACATATCTATGTACAAACATAGATACAGTTATGTATGCTATATACATGCATGCGTACATAAATTTATATGTCGTACATATTTTACACACATAAATACATATACATATATACATATGTATGTATGCACGTATACATGTATATTTATTTAAACATACATGTGTATACGTAAATGCGTACATACATAGATACGCATAAATGCATTCATACATTCTGAATACATACCTGCTAAATACATACATGCAAACGTACTTAAATTCCTGTTTCATATATACTTTACACACATGTATCACACACACACACACACACATATATATATATATATATATATATATATATATATATATATATATATATATATATATATATATATATATATATATATAAAGAGAGATATGTGTGTACATATATGTATACTTTTTAATTCTAGCAAAAGAAAAATACTCAAATATATTATTATTATGCATACTATCCTGTAAGGTCACTATCTATAACTCCGGAGATTGTATACTGTCATTCTTGGAAAGTTATTTTACATTTTAATTTTTATTAACATAGTTACGATGTTATATTGAATTTTTCATAGAAATCTAAATTTTTTACACAGTTTAATTTCATTAAATTGATACATTTTCTATCGTTGAATCTTACATACATAAAAATACGTATATTTTAACTCAACTCTCGGACAAAGTATTTGGCCATACTTCTACAGAAACCTATGATTGATTGGCTGTATATAAATAATGGAAATCTTCTTCAGAAGTATCGAACCATGCCGCCTTTGCTAAGATAAGATCTTAGCTACTGTAAATTAATTGGTTCAACACCATCACTAGTTGTACTTATTGTAAGTAATAAAACATTTTTACACTTCTCTCGTCTACTAGAGCTCTCCCTTGTCTAGACACTTCTAACTTTGAACATCTAAAAGAACATAGAAAAGAAGCCATCTTGTTCATTAGATCAATCACTATGTATGAAAAATTTGAGCATTGGATTAAATCAATCACTGTATATGAAAAATTTGATCATTGGATTATAAAAGCCGTTATATGAAAGCTAGAATTGGAAAACTCAATTGAGGACGAAAAGAAACATAGAAAAGTCCTTATGCATGTCGAATCGCGCCATGCATTGGAAGGCTACTAAAGGACGCTATTTACCTCCAGAAAATCGTTATGGAAGTGGCTTGGCTAGTAAAATAAACTAAATTAACCACACAAAAGAATATGAACGTAGCTGGTGGTAAATGGTAACTAACAAATAAGTTTTCACAAGAAGTGCGGAATACTCGTTCTACAATTCGATTTGTTAAACTAGAGTAATTCGATTTATATTCTCACGATTATATCTCCATGTTAGTACGCATTGAATATCTCCCTTATGAAGAGACATTGAGGTAGAACGGAGAGAGAGAGAGAGAAAAGAAGTAACTTGTATGTAGGCGCTGAGAGTAAGATAGCAAGAGAGTCTAGTACAAAATAGAACTAAGGGCAAGAGACAGTCTAGTACGAAATAGAACTAAGGGTTGATTGATCATGAAGCAGAAGAATGAATTAAGATTGATCGATTATGAAGCAGAAGAATGGAGGTCATATATTCGCTGTCAGGGAAATGAATGTCGATCGAATCACATGCGCAACTCTGTGTTTAACCTGCATACATTAACACGATCGATAAGGGTTCATTCGTATTCTAAATAAGAGGAATGCGGCGGAAGCGTTACGTACAGGTAGCATTGCACGAGGAGATGCAATCGTATTTGCAGGCGGAAACAATGGCATTGGCAGCGTAGCCACCACCGCCCCCACCACCACCGCCACCTCCGCTCCCACTCCCGCCGCCTCCTCCTCCCCCACTGTATCCTCCTCCCCCACTGTAGCTTCCGCCACCACTGCCGTACCCACCACCTACGCTTCCGCCCCCACTATTGTACCCGCCACCAGTATTTCCACCTCCACCATAGTACCCGCCTCCGCTATGATACCCGCCACCATTTCTGTAACCCCCACCATAGCTTCCTCCTCCGCTTCCGTATCGGCCACCGTAGTTTCCTCCATTTCCATAGCTTTCACCACCATTTCCGTATCCATTGCCGTATCCTCCTTCACCACTGTTGTAGCCGCCGCCACTGCTATATCCGCCACCACTACCATAGCTGCCACCACTTCCATGGTTGTAGTAATAACCATACTCATGGTGATAGCTGTAGTCGTAATTCTTCTGTACGCAGGCTGCCGGACAGGGAAGTCGTTTCGCAGCGCAGCTGCCTGCACCAGTTTTGCAGATAGCGTACTCCTTCACATTTACAGGCGTTTTCGAATGCAGCTGTTCCGTTTTGCTGCCATCTCCAGTGGGATTCACAGTTTCGGAGGACTCAAGGACGACCCTGTACAAGTCATAATCTTTCAAACGATAGGTAGGAGTCGCTGATGGCTTCACAGATGAAGAGGAAGCAGCAGCGTGGAGGCTTCCGTGAAGGGTAGTCAGGGCAAAAAGAACGACGAATGAGAAAGAAAATGTTGAAGCGGATGAGCTTCCCGTGGCTCAAGATTGAAGACCAGCTGCATCGCCGCTCCATTTTATACCCCAGCAGCATTGTAGTCGCACCTTGCACGTGAATGGGAAAGGCTCATCTTTAGTTTCCTACCCATATCCATATAACTCTTTGTGGCAGGTTGGAAGGCATTAAATTGCCTTTGACTCGGTAGCGTTTGCTCAGAATGGTGCCCACAGCCGAACGCAGTTCAATGGGAAACGGCGAGACAGAGATGGCTCATTGGCGAATGAACTCACAAATACTCCGAGATCGTGAGAGGTCTCATGACCTTCACAATGCACTTATTATTTACAATCCATAGTTTTGTGCAAGCCGCAGCTACAGCGACAGCTCACATGTGATCAGCTAACATGCAGCTTCATTACCACCCCGTCCTTCGTGCCAATGAAAACAAAAAACAAAGGTTGCATTACAAAGAAGGTTGATCACCCTAGGAATCAACCAAGCTTCCCCTGCTTTGTGGGATTTGGGGGGTCCCGTGGGCACTAGTCCCCTTCTATTGTACCTTTGTTTCTTAATTTAATTCAAGTCCGGGAGAGTAGGCTATTGCCGAACTTCCTTTATATTAAAAAAAAAAAACAAAAAACAAAAGCACCGACTGTGGTGTGGTCGCGAGGCTATCTCACTTTGACCCGGTTGTATAATATTGTGATGAAAAAGAAACAAGCACCCCGGGCTCGCTCGGCAACTCGCACCAGCCCGTCGGTAGGGTGACTTGCTTGAGTGTTTGTTCCCTTGATTGAAAGCAGAAAATCACTTGTAGAATGAAAGACTTGCTTGCATTAGAAAGAAAAACGTTTATAGAAAGAACGGTCGTAGCCGGCCCGCTTTTGGTGTCGCAGGCAAACGCGTTAAAATGAGCCGGCCTGCGTTAAGCGTCGTGGGCAAACGCATACAACGGCCCCTCGATGGCACAACCGCACTTTCGAGAGGTGTGTGCAGAGGGAACTAGCACGAAGGCTACTGCACGTGGAGCACAAGGTTCGCTTGGTTCGCTTGGTTCGCTTTGGTCGCTTGGTCTCGGAGGCTCACTATGTCCTCCTATAAGTAGTTGCAATTTGGCGCAGGTCGGCAAACCACACAAGCACCAAGAGGGGCTAGATAGAAATACAAGGGGGGGCGGGGCTCTTGCGCATGGGTTGTCACATATTCTCCCCCACTTTGAAGAGCTTTGCATCCTCGTAAAGCTATGGTATCTTCTCCTGGGATGTCGAAGGATGAGTCGTTTGAAACGCCTCAATGAGGGTTTGGGCTATCGGAGGCATGTTGTTTTTACTTACTCATGTGGCTTCTTCGAGAGGTCTTCCACGCCACTTGACTAGAAATTGAGTGTTGTTCTCTGTAAGTATCAACTCTGCTTGTCTTTGTTCAATTGGATCTTCCACCAAAGTGACTTGACGTCCGAATCGAGTATCAGGGTGAAAGCATTTAATAGGCTAACATGGAAAGAGTTGTGTATATGAATCTTGGGTGGAAGATCAAGGTGATAAGTAACTTGGTTGAACCGGTGACTAATCTTATACGGCCCATAGTACCTGTGATTGAGTTTGGGTGTGAAATTCCTAGGCAAAATGATATTCTTGGCATTCACGAGGACTAAGTCACCCACTTGATAATCCGGCGCTTATGTACGGTTCTAACTGGCATTTCTTACCATCCTTTCTTTGCTCTTGATGAGAGCTTCCTTTGCCTAGCGAAGCTTGGACTGCCATTCTCTAAGGAAATCACCACACTCTTGGTCTGCTACCACGAGCACCTCATCTGGCATGAGTGCCATAGGCGTGATCACTGTTTTACCGGTTGCCACTTCGAAGGGCGACATCGATGTACTGGAATGGATGGAGCTGTTATAATGGAACTCTTGGGTTTGCCCATCTCTCTCGAGGTGATAGGCTGAAGAGAATCTAAGTTGAGTGCCCAAGATTGCGAATAATTCACGCCATAAATCCCTCATAAACCTGGTATCACGATCTGAAATGATAGCCAACGGAAGGCCATGATATTTGAATACTTTTTGAAAGAATGTTTGTGCTACCACCTTTGCTGACATGGGTGGCTTCATAGGTATAAAATGTGCTTGCTTTGAAAAATAATCGACCACTGCAAAAATTACGTTATGTCCATCTGATGTTGGAAGATCTGTTATGAAATCCATACTCACCATGTCCCAAGGTCTATTCGGGACGGGCATCGGCTGAAGTAAGCCTGCCGGTTTAATCTTCTGTTGTCTTATTAACTGGCAAGTTGGACACGTTTGTACATACTCAATTACATCTTCTTTCATCTTCGGCCAAAACACATGCTCTTTTAGATGCTCATAACTTCTGCGTTGTCCTCCATGTCTTGCAAGCTGACATTCATGTGCTTCCCATAAAAGCATCCTTTGTAATTGTGCGTTGACTGGTATATAAATTTTCCCTTTTCGATCAACATGTTGTTCATAATCTTGTATTTACCTTCGTGGTCTAAGCCCGAGTGCATATCTTTGATGATCCGCTCTACCTCCGGATCCGTTTGTTGCAGTCTTCTGATTTGATCCTTTGTCTTACTCTCGGCCATGCAAATGGCGGCCAATGTTGGTCTTCTACTTAGAGCATCTGGCATAAAATTTTGTTTCCCCGGTTTGTGAATAATATCTATATCACATTCAGCCAAGAAATCTTGCCATCGTGCTTGCTTGGGAGATGACTTGGGCTGCGTACAAAAATACTTCAATGAAATGTTGTCTGCATATATCTTTGTGTGTTTATCCTAAACATAGTGATGCCACTTTCGTAAACAATGGATCACCGCGAGCATCCCCTTCTTGTGAGTGCTCCATCTTAATTCTGTACCTGAAAACTTATGTGATTCATATGCTACAGGGCGTCCCTCTTGCATAAGGACCCCTCCAATCGCTAGTCGTGAAGCATCTGTATGAATTTCGAACTCTTTATCGAACTCTGGCAACTTCAACACAGGAGCTTCACACATCACTTGTTTGAGTTGCTCAAAGGCATCCTGTTCTTTAGGCCCCCACACAAAGCATCCCTTTCCCTTAGTTAACTCTATGAGTGGAGCGGCCACTTTGCTAAACTCCTTTATGAACTTTCTTGGAAACTAGTAGAAACCTATGAATTTCCTTACCTCCCTTACTATTCGAGGCGGAGCCCATTGACAAACTGTAGTGATCTTGTGGGGATCTATCATCACTCCTTTGTCTGAAACTATGAAACCCAAAAATTCAACTGAAGTCATGGCAAACTCGCACTTCTCAGATTTAGCATAGAGTTGCCTTTCTCTTAGGCGTTGAAGTACGACCCTTACATGATCCAAGTGTTCTTCAAGAGTTCGGCTGTAAATCAACAGATTGTCTATGTAAATGATCAAGAACTCATCTAGCATGTCCCTGAATCCATTGTTCATCTCTCGGTAGAACGTGCCTGGAGTGCCTGGAGTGCCTGTGAGTCCAAAAGCCATGACTAACCACTCATAGCTGCCATAGCGGGTTCTGAACGCGGTCTTCTCAATGTCTTGTTCTGCGATGCGAATGTGATGATATCCGGATCTTAGATCTATTCGTGTAAAGAATTTTGCTTAGCCCAATCCATCCATCAGTTCATCCATGACTGGTACTGGATACTTCGTCTTGACGGTAATTTTATTCAAGGCTCGATAATCCACACACAACTGCATGTTGCCATCTTTCTTCTTGACAAATAAGACAGGAGCATTGTAGGGTGAACTATTGGGTCGGATGAAACCTTGTTGTTCGAGTTCTACTAGTTGCCTTTTTAACTCTTTTAAATCTGACACATTCATTCTCTAGGGCGCTTTGGCCGGTGGTGCTTGGCCTGGCATAACTTCAATTCTATGTTGGACTTGCCTGAGGGTGGCAGCCCGCTTGGTAACTGGCTTGGTAGAACATCTTCAAATTCTCTTAGTACTTCATGAATTCCTTGATCGCCGACCTTCATCCTCTCCCTTTCCCTTTCATCTATGTCAATGGGGTTACATTTTATCACACACAAATGGGCTTGAGCCCCTTGCTTCATTGCCTTTTCTACTTGCTTGGCCATCAAAGGATCGTGTGTTTGTTGTCTTTTCTCTGCTCTTGTCACTGCGGCTACTGATTGCATCTTCCCCGCTTGTAAGTTCAATTTATTGTTCCCTTTTTCTTGGCAACTTGAGGGCACACACTCTTGATGTATAGGTGCCTTTCCTTTCCTCTGTCTGTCCAACTCCTCTTTCGACTTGGAAGGAGTGATGGTTTTGTGGTTTGATTCTTGTGAACTCGTTCCTGGGTTCTCTATCTTTTCTGACTTGCCTTGAGCGTCCTTATTTCCATCAGGGGATCTTTCGGTACTCGATGACAGTCCACCACCACAATGTTCCCTTGCATTTCAAGAAGGAGTTTATCTATCCCCTTACCCAACATACTGACCATGTATTTATCCATTAATGATAGCCCAACTATGACGTCGAATGATTCTAGCGGGAGTACCAAGAAATCTAGCTTTGCTGACCATTCTCCTACTGTCATCTGAATGTTGAGTGCAATCTTTACATTATCATCTCGGCCTTGAGCGAAAGTCACTTACATTTCAAGAAGTTTACTCAAAGCCAGCTGCAAACTTGCTGCACACTGTGGTGACAAAATTATGCATTGCAACTGAATATACTAGTACCACTTTTCTTTTGTTCCCAAAAGTTCCCCAGAAGTACATATTTTGAATCATGTGTAATGTCATTGGAAAGCACCTAGGCATTGCAGCCACGGTAGCGACATGAGGCGCATTGTTACTTGTTTGTACATCCTCTTCATTCTCATCTAATTCTATCAAGACCACATTAGTATTATGTCTTTGTGGCTCCTCTTCTACCTGAGCCGTTTGCATTTGCATTTGACTGTTATTGCGTGTACACTAATGTGTCCAGTGATTCCCACGGCATACTCTACAGAACGGCCGGCGTTTCGCTGCCATTGGGGCGCTGGCAATGCCCTCTGTTGATTATATCCATAATTATTTGCGTTCCTTTGAACTTGTGTATTGCCCGTATTTTGCGTGGTTGCAGGACGAGTGTTAGCGTTGGCATTTCCCACACCTTGCTGATTTCTCCTTGGTGATATATTTTCTGTCTTGCATAGGCTTTGAGCGCGACGGTTGCTCTCAGCATCTTGGTACCTTTTTGCCATGAAAATTGCCTCCTCCCATGTGTTGCGCAATTGTTTTTTCTATTTCGCGTCGTGTCCAAACACTACACCCGTATAGGAACCCATGCAGTCGATCGAGATCATGCATCTCCGTTATCTGCAGCATGAGTCTTCTATACTTGCGTATGTGTTCAGACAAGGGGCCTTCTTGCTTAAGGCCCCTCCACTCGTCCCTGAGTTTGAAGGATTCATTTTGAGGGATAAAGTACTCCTCAAATGCCGCCTTGAAATCTTTGCATGAACTGAATTCTTCCCTCGCGGACTCTGCCAAATACCAAGCATCCGCATCATCGGCCAAGAAAGATGCGGCAATCTTTACCCAGTGCCTTTTGCCCACCCTTTGTAGGTCGAGGTATTGCTCCATGTCTCGCAGCCATTTGGAAACTGCGAGAAAGTTGTGTTTACCCCGAAACTTCTCTGGTGGACATGGCTTGAATTTCCCATAGGAGTGTGAGTCCCTTCCATCGACAAAGGAGGAGACGGGCCAGCGTCGTCATTTATGTGGCCGACGGCCCTACCAAGACGTCCGTCCCGAGGTCTCACACTCATGTAACTCTGGTTGCTTTCCCGTATCCTTATTCTTGTCTTCTTTCGGTTCCACTTGGCCTTCTAAAAGTTGCGCTAGATCGGCAATGGTGGACTCAAGACGTTCCATGCAGTTGTCTTGAGCCATCATCCATTCCATCGCCAGCAGAACTTCTTTCTCTTTCTCTATAGTCATAAAATCATAATTTTGTGGAACGGGAGGCGGGGTCTGCGGTCGTTTCCCCTTGTTCCTTTGTTTCTCTTTTCCTGTTTCCCTTTGGCCACCTCCGCGCGGCTCCACATTGCTTAGAAAGACGTCGTTGCCTTCACCCTCCATCGCGGTGTACTAAGTAGGACATTAAGACTCGGCCCCCAGCACTGGTGTGACAACCGGTCCGTCCTCTTTTCCAAGGCTTCTTTGATCGAGCGAGGCTCTGATACCAATTGTGATGAAAAAGAAACAAGCACCCCGGGCTCGCTTGGCGACTCGCACCGGCCTGTCAGTAGGATGACTTGCTTGAGTGTCTGTTCCCTTGCTTGAAAGTAGAAATCACTTGTAAAATGAAAGACTTGCTTGCATTAGAAAGAAAACGTTTACAGAAAGAACGGTCGTAGCCGGCCCGCATTGGGCGTCGCACGCAAACGCGTTACAATGAGCCGGTCCCCAGTAAGCGTCACGAGCAAACGCATACAACGGCCCCTCGATGACACAATAGCGCTTTCGAGAGGTGCGTGCGAAGGGGACTAGCGTGAAAGCTACCACACATTGAGCACAAGGTTCGCTTGGTTCGCTTGGTCTCGGAGGCTCACTATGTCCCCCTATAAGTACTTGCAATTTGGTGCCGGCCCTCAAACCACACAAGCACCAAAAGGGTTTGGATAGAAATACAAGGGGGGGGAGGCGGGTGGGCTCTTGCCCACGGGTTTTCACAAGTATCTTCTCATGAGTCCCAATTTGCATGGATTCAGTTGTCTCTTAAAATTGATCATCTAACTCAACAACTTTTACTTTTTTTTCTTCTTAAGACGATCGATCAATCAGATCTACTTCTGATTAACTTCATTTGATTCGAAGGTAAGACGAAAGGAAGGCATAACACTCATGGAATCCTTGAATCTCACAAAGCAAAAGTTGAACGCTTAGCAACAACTAGAATATAGAGCTTGAAGACTTGTTATGTAGACACTAGATAGACATCGGTACACACTAGAAAGAGATGGCCTCAAGGCCAATCAAGATAATTTGTTTGAATTGGATAGCCCAAACACTTTAGATAATTGATTTGCATCCGATAGCCGAAGAACTAAAAGACCGTTAAAGATTAGGTTTTAACATCTCACCACCTAAATGGTGAAAGATGTCGAACATCATCCAGGAGGGGTTGAACCCCACCCCCATCCTTGAGAGGCAAGGTCCATCCAACTCAGCTAAAGTGATTGGACAAAAACGTAGGCTTTCAAAAGCATGAAAACTACTCCGAGAACTCGGCCAACATGCATACAAATTGGGCCCTAGTGACATTAACGATATTGCATAGGCTGATGTGGGTGATCCTACAAAGACATTGCTTTCAGAAAGTATGAAAACTATACTATCAAACGGCCTACATACACTCATACAAATCAGACTTGAGCGGCATTTATGGTATTTCTTATTTTGGTGGCAAACGTACAAATACATAGGTACATGTGTACCTATGTATTTGTACACATGCATACCGATGTTGCCTATACCGACGGTCACTGTGGGTGTCAGTATAAACATTGGAAAAGTTCACTTAAGCATACTAATGATCAAGTGACCGTCGATATGACCGTTTAAAACACATCGTTGAGATGTTTCATGACCGCCGGTATAGGCCTCAGTATAAGCATCGATATGAGCGTTGGTATAAACATCTGTAATTTCCAGTAATCTACAGAGGCTTATACCGACACCCATACCGACGCTTATCCGGAGGCAGTGTTTTGAACATGTTGGGGACCTGAGAGAAAAACGTAACATTTTGCGCGTGTTTTACACTGAGTACTACTTGTTTTTGTCGAACTTGCACATGCGAACCGAATTGTGACCTACACTGTCTTGTGCACACACACACACACATAGATCTCTCTCTCTATGCACACACACTCTCTCTCTCTCTTTAGATCTCACATCTTGGTAAGTGGTGCATGTACTCTTACCCTTTGTCTTTGTCTATGCTTTATGTTTTATAATTTTTCTCCTCTTTGATTTTGTAGAAGTTATTTGGCATCGATTCTTTGGAATTCAATGATAGACGACATACATTACGCTTTGATGACAACGATCCAAAAGAGGGACATACCTGTAAGTGATTGTTTTATTCTCTATTGATAGAGAGAGAGAGAGACAGAGAGAGATATAGAGAGAGAGAGAGAGAGAAATGAGAGGGAGAGAGAGAGATAGAGAGAGAAAGATAGAGAAAGAAAGGAAGAGAGAGAGATAGAGAGAGAGAGATGAAAGAGAGGAAGAGAGAGATAGGAAGAATGAGATAGGAAGATAGAGCATACATACACACACACATGTACACACATGCATACATACACACATATACATACATGCATGCATACATACACACACATATACACACATGCATGCATACACACACATACACATATACACACATGCATACATACACAGACACATACATCCACACACACAAGTACACATGCATACATACACACACACATGTACAAACATGCATACATACACACATATACACACATGTATGCCTACATCCACACACATATACACACATGCATGCATACACACACATACACATATACACACATGCAAAACATACACACACACATACATACACACACACATACACACACACACATGTACACATGCATACATATCAACACACACATGTACACACATGCATGCATACATACATATACACACATTCATACATACATACATACACATATATACACATGCATGCATACACACACATACAAATATACACACATGCATACGTACACACACACATGTACACATGCATACATACACACACATGTACAAACATGCATACATACACACAATATACACATGCATCATACATACACACCTATACACGCATGCATGCATACACACACATACACATATACACACATGCATACATACACACACATACATACACACACACATGTACACATGCATACATACACACACACATGTACACACATGCATACATACACACATACACACATACACACATACACACATACACACATACACACATACACACATACACACATACACACATACACACATACACACATGTGCATGCATGCATACACTCACATATACACACATGCATGCATACACACACATACACATATACACACATGCATACATACACACACACATATGTACACATGCATACATACACACACATGTACACACATGCATACATATACACACATGTACACACATGCAAACATACACACATGCATACATACACACACACATGTACACACATGCATACATACACACATATACACACATGCATGCATACATACGCATAAATATGAAAATAGCTGGTGTTTTAATTAAATATATAAAATTAAGATTTTAAGGTTTTGTTTCACATCAAATGTTTACTCTTATATTGCTAACAAGGGGATCCAAAATCCCTCCTTGACATCTAACCCTATCACATATCCCCTCATATAAAGCATAGATCCCCCATAAAAGGTCATGTGTAACCCCAAGATCAAGTAGTCGTCTAAAGATTCTCTCTATAGGTATTGTATCGAATGCTCTCCTAAACTCCACAAACAATAATATAGTCTCCTCTTGCTCGTCTGTTCCTAATCAATCAGACATCTCAGAGTTAACATGTGGTCAATGGTGGAAAAGGCACATTGAATGCCAATGTGCATCGGTGCTTGCAAGCTTACTTGCTCACCATGAGTGCTCAGCTCCTCCTCAAGTATCCCTCCATATATTTTCGTAAATATGGGGCTTATCATGATAGTCCAATAAGTTCTACGATCCATGATATCCTCTCACTTGTGAATAAGCATAATAGTGTGCTCTGTCCACAAGACTGGGAACCCCTCAAACAATGCTTGATTAAAGAGGTGTGCAATGAACGATGCCAATAAATTTGTGCCATATATAAGATGCCTAGCCTATAAGTTGAACTCATCTCTATCTCCCATCCTATAAACAGGAGAGAACTCTTCTCACCTTCTTCTATGTGAAGAGAGTGGAAATATTCTAAGGTGAGATCTTATGTGTAGGTACCACTCGTTGATCTGCTATTTGATATAAGCTTTCTGCATAGTGATGCTATGTCATTGAATCTTGGATGGGGGTGTGTTGTCTCCCCTCGTGTAAGTGACACCATTTGATTGAACAATCCCTCTCATAAGGAAGTTGTATGTTTCCCAATATTTGTTCCCCTCTCACTTCCTCCATTTTATGATAGGTAAGTGACTAGATGTGGCATTCTGGTTGTTTTTGTGCAACCTCACTTATAGCTTCATCAACTCTATGGCATCAATGTTCCTTCCAACACTCATCATACCAGCTACTATGGGGCATGGTCCCAATGCATTAAGGAAAGTTATGCGGATATGATGGGGAAAGATCTCTATAGATAAGTCATGGAAGATGGATGTGATTGTCAGACATTGGTCTACAGAGACCATTCCATGTGTGTGTGGGAGGAGGGCTAGTTAGCCAAGTTCCTAAGCTCGGGGGTGTATCCTAAGGTATTTGATGGTTAGTGGGGATGTGTTGCATGCTGGCCACATGGCGACGCTAGATCATTCGAGGTCACTGCTATTTTAGATACAAGAGGATATAATGGATTGGAGGAGAGTGGCACACACATCATTCCCATGTCTTCTTTTGAGAAGAGCCTCACACTTGGTATTAGCGCATGGTTTTTAGTTATTTTTGGAGAGAACTCGCGTAATGGCTGGGAGGGGGGGTTCGTGCATGTTTCTTTGTGGTCGTTCTAGGAGGAAGAGAGCGGGGGGGGGGGGGGGGGGGGTTCTTGTCCCTATGCTGGCGTTGTAGCAAAAGAGAGGAGGAGAGCAGAGTCCGGAGAGTGCCTCTTGGCCACCCATGAGGAGAGAAGGCAGAGAGGGAGACAAGTCCCGCAAGCGCCTTTTGGCTGCCCACGAAGAGCGAGGGAGAGAGACCTTCTCTTCCTTCCTTGTTGTTGAGAGCCAAAGGAAGATGTTATTTATAAAAAAGGCACCTTTGAGCTCCTGTACAGGACTTATGGGATAAAATTGCAGCTACGCGAAGTATCGTGTATCGTGGCATCCAGAGATCGTGTATCGTGGTCCCTGATCAAGTATCGTGTATCGTTTGTGATCAAAGACTGCGTATCGTGTAACTTTGAGGTCAAGTATCGATACTTGAAAATTTCATTTTCAGTCAATTCCCAGCTAAACTTTTTCTAGAATTCTACTCAATAGTGAAGAGTTCTAGAAGCTAGAGGTTAGCAAGGACTGATCAGAGTTGTGAAGTGGATGAACGTGAGATCCGGAAGAACCCTAGGAAGTCCGAAGAAGTGTAATCTCTTCTGTAGGTAGTGTAATCGAGCCAAGTAGCCGGTCACATTACTCGGAAACCTCCAACGAGTCAGAGGAAGAAATTCCCATGGCTTCATAGGATATGCAGAACACAGTACCCATGATTGGCATGATGTCAATCATTGAGGGAGAGTACCGGACCTCCTTGGAGTATGTGAACACCAACCTAAATGAGATCCCTATTTATTTGGATGGTCTAAACAAATCAGTGGCCAGACTGAAGAAGGCTTCAGAGGCTTACATAGTGCCTAGGCGAGCAGTCAAGTATATAGGAGGATTTCACATGGACAAAAGAGATATCCAGTATGTTGTCACGGAGCACCCGGAAAACATTAATGAACAGGGTGAAGAAAACAATGCTTCAAACTTAAATGGAGGAGGGAATGAAGAGCAAGTAACTACACCTAGAGGGAGATCTACTGTTGCTAGAGTCTGGAGAGGAGACTTGATTCCCCAAGACGACTCCCTAATGGATGTATACTTGATTAATGGGATGGAGCATCTCCTGAGAGCACATTCTTCAATATGGGAAGCTGCCCCTAATCCTGTCACCATCTATGAGTTACAAGATCTTGATTTCCCCACCATCATCACATATTTGGACAAGAATCAGAGGAGATATTGGCCCTTAACAGAGTTAGAGAGAGCCGAGTTTAAATACCAGAATATTCTAGTGTTTCCCCCTAGGGACCAAGCCACTACTTCACGAAACCCACTTGGAACGTCTCAGAATGACTCATATCAGCAGTCGGGTCAAACGCAACAAACACAACAAACCCAAATCCCGGTCCGACCACATGTGCAGTTTGCAATGCCTACAAATAATCCTAATTACCGACCTCAACCACCAGTTGACCCAAGACATGGAATTCCTGCCCCAGTCAAACCACCTGTAGTAAGAGGACCAGGCATACCCATAGGAAGAACAATTTTCCCAGTAATGCCTAGACCACGCGAAGCAAGAAGAAGATTAAGGCCAATTCAAGTTGCCAAATGCATGAGAAATCACTACGATGGCTCTGGTGAACCTTACAATCATATAGCCAAATTCAAACAAGTAATCAGAGCCGAACAAGTAGAAGATTTCTTTATCCAATATGAGTCTTTTGGTCTTACTTTGTCAGACACTGCACTAGCATGGTTCTAGCCATTGGACCCTAATAATTTTCAAAACATGGAACAAGTCTATCAAGAAATGATTGAGGAATTCACTAAGTCGGGAATTAAAAACAACTCATCATCATTGATCCATAGCTTTAAGCAAGCCCCTACAGAATCAGTAAGATTGGCAGCAAGAAGATTCAAGCAGTATGTGGACAGATGCCCAGTGGAAGAGAGACCTACCCAAAATAAAATGGTGTCATTATTTTTGGAAGGATTATTGAACGGATCATTAAGATCTTTGGTATATGTGAAGAGAGTTCAAACCTTGCAAGAATGCATGAAGGAATGTATAGACCTAGAAGACAACCTAGCAGAAAACCTGAAAATACCTCAAGGTAGCTTGAAAAGTGAAGATTCGGCCAGCAGCACATCAAACCCTAAAAAACAATGTAGAGGAAATAGCCGAATTGGTAGCAAAGAAACTGAACGTTCAAGGACAAAGGAACTACCCCAATAACCCTCTAAGAGTGGCCATGCTCAGAAGATGTATGCAGTGCGGAGGTGATCATCCTTCTCACTTCTGCACTAGGGGAGTAGTCCCACCACCTGCTTATGCTTATAATAGACCCACCATCCCAGGACCTCTACAATATTGCAATATAGAACAAAAATATACCAATCACAGTACAGAAAATTGCCCTTACAATAGGCAAGCGAGACCAGCACAGCCATATATGATACCTTACGGATACCCACAGAGAGAGCAAGGAGGTGAAGCATGGAGGTACCCTACTTATCAGCAGTAGGCACCAGTGCCACGACCATATGCGTATCAAGGATATACCCAACCACAACCAATACTAGGACAACAACCGCCCCATCCTCAGAACGTTGTCCCAGTCAAGATAGCTCAACCTGAAGAAAACCTAGAGAGAGTGATAGTCCCAGCCACACCATTGGCTAGTAATGAGCCATATGACTCACTTTATGACCATAGTCAAGGAGCATATCCCAATTATGAAAGCTCTATGATAGAATATGGACAACTGTACGAACCATATGCCTATGGTATGGAAGTACCAGATAGTTCATATGGATATGAGTAGGACTATGTGTCACTAATGTACACAGCCCCTAGATAAACCATACCACCCCGACCCATGAACAGACCGCCTGTGCCCAGAGGACCATGCTATAGATGTGGAGGTGATCACTATATCAGAGAATGCACATTGCCAAACCCACCACCACCACAACGAGTCTGGGAAGGCTAATGTAGTGATTGTGGCAAGGAACACCTTTTCAGAGATTGCCCCAAGAACCCTAACAAGGTTACATCCAACGTGCAAATCAATGTGATAGAAGTAATCGAATCATCAGGGAGTGATAAGGAATACACTGTACCATTAAAGGCAATAACAAGAGCCAGAGCTAGAGAGACCTCGGAAAAACCTGAAAAACACAATCAAAGTAACCTAGAGATGAATACACCCACACCTCAGAGAGTGGAAGACTCGAAAGAGCCTGAGAAAAGTCTGGTAAGTAAAAGAACACAAAGATGGAAGAATCGTAGAGATAGGATGAAAGAAAAGAAGTTACTGCAGAAGAAGGAGAATGAGAAGAACGAACAGAACCCAAAAGAGGAACAGAAAAGTGAAGAAGAAAACAAAAATGAAAAGTATAAAAAAGAAGACGTTGGATCAGTCTTAGCAGATCCCATGCCTGAAGAATTAGCCATGTGGATTCAGGCATACAAGGCACGAATAAGAGCAGGACCTACCATAGAACAACATGAAAGAGAATATCCTAGAGGAGACCTAGAGAAAGAGAGGTTGGAGATCTGCAAAAAATTAATAGAAGTTGCTCAACAGACCTTAGAAAGACCCTCGTTGCCATAACCCAATACCCGAATTTCCGAAAGAAATTCCAAGAGTGCGTCATCACTCATGATCACGAAAAACCCGAAGTAAGTAAGACACAGAATGACAATTATTGTGAGGATAAAAGGGAAGGATCTATTGTTCCCGAAGTAGAAGGGGAATGGCCTAAAGTTTTGTGGGCTAGAGTCCAAGAAGACAGATGGAAGAAAGTGGAAGGAATAGAATCACCCTTTGAAGAGATAGAAGCGGAAGACGGAATAGAGGGTTCAATACCTGAATTAAATTCAAAAGAAATTTTACCAAAGGATCCTAGTGACAAAGGAGATGACGGAGTAAAGGCTTTGCCAAATTACATAGGAGAGTACGAACATAATTCAGAATTGTATTGCATCCCCTCAATAAGGAAAAAAGAACCGAAACCATCAGTCCAAACATCGGATATTATACAACACCTTAGAAAGGTAAAAATCCCTTGCACCCTAACATTGGAAGAATTGTTGAAGGTTAAACCACATTTGAAGGAGAAACTAATCAGTCAATTGGAAATCAAGACGAAAGAAAAAGAGATAGCTGATGAAGTAAACACAGTAAAGATCCCAGTGTATAAGGTAGGAGATTTTAGTGAGGGAGATGAAGGAATTACTTGCCTTCCAATTACTTACAGGGGTTATACCACCAAAGCCATCTTAGATTCCGGAGCTGGTGTAGGCATTGCTACTAGAGAAATCTAGGAGAAATGGGGAAAACCAGCTTTAAGACCAATGCGCATGAAGATACAAATGGCCGACGGACACACAGAAAGATCCTTGGGATTATTGGAACGAGTAGTTTTCACCACATGCGGAGTGGAATTTGAACACACCTTAGCAATATGTCAATTTGAAAGGGCTAGCAACTATGAAATGATACTCGGGAGACCTTTCATGAGACAGTTAAAGGTTGTGCAGGATTGCGGAAAAGATGTTGTATACCTACAACATGAAGGAACCACCACGAGAATAAATCTCCACACTTATACATATCAAGATGTTTCCCCCATACAATGGAATCAAATTCATAAGGAAGAAGACGATCAGTCAATTCACAGCATAGGTTCTAGTGACCAATCTTGGATGAACGAGGACACTCATCTATGGATATGCCAAACTGCCAAAAAGGAAAAGGATAGGAGAACAGGATGGAAGCAAAGGCAAGGAGTAGCTAGGTCTGTGCAAGATCCAGCTTACATGCCTCAAATCTTTTTGGATGAAGAGTTTGAACCTCACGGTTGGATGGAGATTCTAGCGACCCTCGATGTATGTGTGAACGAAGAAGTAATAACTATGAATGAATGTATTGATGATGAAGGATATGACGTTAGTCTCTATGTAGTAGTCCTTCAGGAAGCTGAAGAAGGAGAAGTGATAGAGAAAGAATGGACGGAGGATTATGAGAGCATTGAGATGGAGCCAGAACCGATGGAATCAGAGGGTGAAAATCAAAACATAGGAATCACAGCTAACGAAAACAACCAGGAACCTACACAGGAAAAAGAGCTGGAGTTAGATAAAGAGCCAGAAGGTGAAGAAAACAAGCCTAAAGACCAATTTGAAGTGCCCGCACACTTCAAAAAATATGAAGTAGAAGAGAGAAAAATTTCTATTCAAATGCCTAAAAGAGAGGCACAGTCGGGAATAGCTTATGACAATAAAGAACAAACCAAGAAGATAGTAGTAACATTAGAAGAAGGAGAAGAACGATGTACTTTCATAGGACAGGACATCTCAACGGAGGAAGAACAAGAGTTAATACGCCTCATAAGGGAATATCGGGATGTCTTTGCTTGGACCTATAAGGACTTGAAAGGAGTAGATCCATCTATATGTGCCCATAGAATTCCCATGACATCTGAAGCCAAACCTTCTAAACAAAGACCGTATACATACAATGATGTGTATTTAGCAAAGATAAAGGAAGAGATAGATAAGTTGTTAGATGCTGGATTCATATATGAGATTGAGCACACAGAATGGGTGTCACGTTTGGTGGTTGTACCAAAAAAGAATGGGAAGTTAAGAGTGTGCATCAATCTGAAGAAAGTAAACGTTGCGACCATAAGGGACAGTTACCCATTACCCATTACCGATCATCTGTTGGAAAGAGTGGCAAGGAAGGAAGTTTATAGTTTTTTGGATGGTTTTTCAGGGTATAATCAGGTAGCCATTGCTCCTGAGGACCAACACAAAACGGCTTTTGCAACTGAATGGGGAGTATACGCCTTTAGAATCATGCTTTTTGGTATAACAAATGCCCCAGCCACCTTCCAAAGATTGATGTGCCATGTAGTCAAAGATTTCTTGAGAAAAAGTATGGAGGTATACGTGGACGAAGAGAAGAAGTCTGTAGTTGCAACAACAACCAGTCCGAGATTCACAAAGCAGATGGAGCAGACGTACAACATAAAAAGCACCACATTCATCAGGAATGTTCGGGATACAATACGTCCCAACAGAATGAAGCAGATTTGGATGCCGAAAGACAAAACAAACTGCATGCATCATCCAACTACTTCAAGTTGCACACATTTGGAGTTATCTGGACCCAAAGTATGCATGATAGGGCCACATTACAAGGCCAAGCATTCGGCACATCTTTCTTCTATTTCAGGATAGTCGAGCAGATTTTCCTCTTGGGAAATAGGAGAGCACTTGTACATACATTAAGAAAATCACTCAAAAAATAATAACCACTTCGGCTATGATCTAACTTTTCTGTTTTTCTTTACAGATGAAAACATAAAAAGCTATAAAAAGTTTTTGAAAAAAAACCAGGTATTACCTTTCTCACACCCACGGGAAAGGGATGACACCATTCACTCGGAGCAAAGTCAAGCCTGTGACAAACAAATAAGAAGGATTTCTGATAGTATATGACCACTAATTCATACTCTATATTGAGTGCAGATGGCATCTACTAATTCCGAAGCTACGCATGAGGAAGAGGTCCAGCTTCTTCCACTCGAATCCATAACAAAAGCAAGAGGCCATTGGTTTCTGGATGACCAACCAGTGTCAAACCTCATTTTCATGGCCACTATCAAGATCATGGATAGGGATCACTATTTCCCTATCATGTCACAAGACTTCAAAACTATAATACAAGGATTACCGCATATCGAGGATGTGTGGACATAGGCAAGCCTAGAGGCATTTCTCAAATTGCCGATTTATCTACCAGATTTTCAAAGGTGTACACAAGTAATGAATACACTGTAGCCTGCAGCAACAAAGATATCAGTTCCAGAAGCACGAGTATTGGATAAAGTAGGAACATGGAAAACTATTCAATTCACACATGAACTAATCAACAGAGCCTTCGAATGGAATCAAGACGGAATCACTAATGTCAAAGAGGAATGTCATGATCCTAAAAAGAGGTCATTTTTGGATATCAAGAGGACTAATATTGAAGAGGCTGTTCGCCTGGTGCACCAACATTTTTGTTTCCCAAGTATGCACAGATATACTGCACCACAAAAGATTGTCGTACAACTACTCTCGCATGCAATGAGACAAGTTGGGAATCAAGTAAATATGACAGGCTATTCCCAAGAAAGATTATTTGAAGCCCAGAAGAAGTGGAGTCAGAAGAAGTTTCTCAATGGGAGTTCAGCTTTGACATTACTTATATATGAAGCTCTTGACATGAAAAAACTGCTTACGTGAGATGCCAACCTCAGAAGGGCTAGCCAAATATGCAAAATCCGCTACGGTCCCCAAGAAAAAGAAAGCAGCTGTTGTTATTGAAGAAGAAGGAACTAGTTCACAGAAACCCATGAGGGGTACAAAGCATCTAAGAGAGGAAGAAGCCCAAGCTACACCCCAATCAAAGCGGACACACATTCTTCCAAAGATTACTATGGTCCAAATGCCTATTACCAAGAGAGATCTCTCTGCCGCCCTAGAAGAGACACATTAGTACATGCAAGGGCAAGTAAATCTGAATGTTCAAGGTCATCATCATTATAGACAAGCAAGTCAAGAGAAACAACAAATGAATCAAGAAAAGACCCCAAAATAACTTGGGCAATACAAAGAACTGGGTATAGATGATTCTAGTTCCAATAGAGAATCCAGTAATGAAAAAGACACCCTAGACACTGACATAGGGACAGAAACTCATGAAGAAGAATGGACAGAGACCAATCAAATCGAAGTGACGCCGGACAACCACGAAGAAAAGGAAAAGAACGTAGAAGATTCTAATGAACCTGAACATGTCATTCAATTGAATGATACTACAAAAATCAGCAATAAAGAAGCTCCAACCACTGTTACATATGCAAAACCACCTATCAAAGAGGAAATACAAACTCCAGTGAACATGGATTCGGAGCTTTTACAAAACAAAGAGCAGATTGTGATTGAGGTACCAGATGATACACCTCAAGGAAACAATGAACACATGGTGGCTGAGCCAAGGATCGAGCTTCAGATTAGGCAGCCCCATGACACTATGTTACATGTGGCAAAGGGCAAAGATGTCACAACAGGCAAGGAACCTAGTATACGAACAACATGGCTTAATGTGGATGTCACTCAGTTGAAACCTGTAGTCAAGCAAATGATTCAAACAGCTATGGATACACAACAATAGATGATGGACATAGATGCAGATTATGATAAGGCCATGAGAGAAAAAAGTCAATTCCAAATAATGAGCGAACAATTGTCATCGCAATTAATTCAGGCTCAAAAAGAGATATCAGCAAAAAGAATGGAGTTACTTGAAGTGAAAACGAAATGTGATACATTAGTAACTTAGCACCACCAACTCCAAGCAAAGCTCGTGGATTTACAAAGATTACATGATGCAAGCGAGGCTGACAAAGAAAGAGTTAAAGCTAGAAGCACTCTACTTGAGACACAGCTAAAGTTATACATGGAAGAGAATGACACTTTACGAAGCAGGAATAAAGAATTGATGAAATCATTATTATATGATCAACCTATTGAGCAACAGGAATTATCCGAAACTAAAGAAAAAGAATTAAGAGATCAGGTAGCACAACACGCAGAATTGCTAAGACAAGAGCGCGAAGTGAGAGAAGAATCGGAACGGAAGTACAGTCAAGAAATAAATGAACTAAAAAAGTAGTTGAATATGGCACATGGGAAACTTGCAGCAAGCTACAGTGAAAACATGGACAATGTCGCTGAAATTGGTAATGAATTGCTTGCAGCAAAAGAAGCACTCAGAGCATCCCTACAGGAAAGCAGAGACAAAAATGAACGGATAGAGCAATTAGAAATTCAAATCAACCAGAACGCAACGATCGGGATACCAGTAGTGCCAGCTCAGGAAAATCCTACTAACGAGGTAGAGGTACATCCTCTATCTCCCCCGATCTATAATTCTCCAATACATGAGCAGATGGCAGATATACATGATGATCATCCGATGCCATACACTGCAGAAATAAGTCAGAAGGAACGGGCACTAGTGGTGTCCCGATTGACGGAAAATTTTGAAAATGAAGTAACCAAAGTAATGAAGGAAGCCAAAATCAAAGGTAAAGACTTGGAGAAGATCATGAAGCCTTTCAACATTCCGTACGGATTATTGAAAGAGAAAACAAGACAATATATAAAGAAGATTACAAAGAAAAGTCCAGATGAGCAGCTAAATTTTAAACATGCCACATTCGCATACAGTCAAGAAGAATTTGAAGCTGCACAACCTGTTTGGAGAAGGAAGCTTTTGGAGAAACATCCCACACTAAGAGTGCATTGGCAAGCAGCACCATATTTCTTACAGGTAAACCCTTCATTTTGTCCTATACCACGCAGAAGGGATACTAGAGAATTTTTGGACTTGCAAAGAAATGGCACTATAAATAAACAGTGGCTAAATTACCCGCTGCTTCCAAGCCCGCCACATAATTACTTGCCAACGGAAGATTATATGGTCAAAACCATTGAATTCTGGCTGCAAAATTATGCGACAGTACCCGACTTAACTGTCAAAATGACAAATAAAATACTCAGCATGATGCTTACAGTATTAAAGGTCTTCAAGCATGCATCCTACACATTTTTTAATTCATTGGTATTAATCAAGGCACAGAGATTCTCATTTTTGACCTATCTGTTATGCCTAGCCAACCAACTATAATGGCTTATTATTCCAGATTGATGTTCTTGCCAAGTGTATATATGCAAACTTTTGAAAAAGCGTTCTTTACAGGATTTTTTGAAATTGATTCAGAAGTCTTTTTGAAGATGTCCTCTAATTTGAATGCCAGATTAGTGGCATACGAACTTAGCTTCTTTGCAGATCACAGACAGCCACCCAATGACGGTGTAAAGGCAGAACAATGGAAACAATTATTGATACGTGAAGCCAATTTGCTTAATGACACAAAGCAGAAAGTATATAGAACTTATGCCCATCGCTCGTCAAAGCCTGTCGGGGATGACAGAGTCCAGGAGGGGGGCAGTGTTGAAGGAAAATCAAGTAAAAGAAAGAAAAGAAGAAGACAACGAAAGAAGCTTCACTAAAAAGGAATACTTGAAGACATATCTCTGCAAGAAGCCCCGCAGGGGCGCAACAGCCATCTTTGCACAGAGCCCCACAGGGGCGCACACACCAAGGAAAGGTCGCAGCCCAAAAGGGTGTTACAACCTCTTGATCTTTGGCAGGTCCAGATCAAAGATTGTAGCACCACAGCTTCATACCTTCCACTGGTGGCGTGCGTGGCAACCCGACTTATCAAGCAAAGACAAATGTATCAGGCCCAGAGAATGTAAAACAAGAATTAAGAAGAGGCCGTCAAAACTGAACACATGTTTTATAAACAGGTAAAACTGAGCAAGGGTTGCGTGCAGACAACAAACTGAAGACAAGAAGTAAAGCCTGTCAAGGGACGACAGAGACGAAGAGGGGGAGAGTGTTGCAGAGCTAAAGAGAGCACAAGGCAGAGAAAAAGACGGGCCCCAAAATTTTTCCGATTTGGACACCCAATTTTTGCATTATAACCATTCTTGTATATATTTTCCATTGTAAATGCACTAGAGGAGTCCTCTAGATGCATCCACTCAGAAGATTAGAAATTTACCCATGTAAAATAGTAGGAAATTAGTCTTTTAGTGAATAAAGTGCCGGTCTCTTGTGTGAAAGGACCATTTTTAGGGCACAAGTATATAAGTCAATTTGTGACTCTTTGTAAAGACTTTTTGCCATTGTGAGAAAGGAGAGCACAGAAATTCGAATTTGTGTCTTCTTCACTCTGTATCTTCTTCTCTGTGAGCTTATATGCATGTGTATTGCTTGGAAAGAGTGTTAGGAAGTGTTGTCTATCCATGAAAGTGTTTGTTTGCTGTTGTTAAGATGTGTGCGAAGTGTAGGAAGTGTTGAAGTGTAGAAAGATTTTCCCGTGACTCAGTATTTTGCTCATAACTTGAAGTAGGAGTGTCAAAATTGAGTGAAACTACCTTCATTGGATGCGTCTTTTTGAGAGCTTCAAAACGCATATGCTATTTGCTATATTTGGAGTTTGGAACTGAGAGGAAGGTCCAAATTATTGACGGCTGCTGCACCAAGTATCATGACACCATGAACGACAGTTGAAGCTTGTTTGGATTAGTCTTTACCTTGTTTGCACTCTTTGAGTAGTTCATTTGCATTGATCATCGTTTGATTGCATGTCCTCATACACTCGGCTAGGTTTGTATACTCATCGGATTGATAATTCAAGCGTAAATCCCCACTGTATGCACTTGAGGGGGATTGAGGTATAGTCTCTTTCTCCATAAGTCCCTAAGTTGGTACTTAGGTCAACAACTAGGGTTAGGCAACCTTTCCATACTTCGACTCCTGGTTCGCTCAGTGCACAGCCTTCTAGGGAGGCTAAGCAGGTGCACATGATCAAGAGAGTCTTCGGAGGAAAGAGAAAAGTGTCTACTCTGGCTGAGGGGGCATATAACCGATCTATTCTTAACCCTCAACAGAAAGAGAAGGCAATGAAAGAGGGTTTGTGCTATGGTTGCTTAGTGCAGCACTTGTATAAGGATTGTTCTAAAAAGAAAACGATAGCAGCCACCATAGTCATAAATCCGACTCACGTAGGGGGTGGGAGTGAGGATGAGTTTTGGGATTCCCATCTCCACTATCATCTCCTATAGTGGCCATGACGGTGACTAAAAAGGTTCCGACTATGCTAGATGTTGTGCTCTCAACAGTGGCACAACAAGGATATCAATTCCTAGATACTGAGCTTATTATCATGAGAGGAGTCATGGCAGGAGAGCCTGTCAAGGTACTCTTTGACACAGGTTCGACTCATAATGTTATTAGTTCCCGATTAGTCAAGAAATTACGCTTAGACACGGTACAGCTAGATTATACTTATACTATGGAGCTAACCGATGAAAAGAGAATTGAAACTTGGGATATACGAGTAGTTGTTCTTCCTATTCAAATCCAGTCCTATGAGGACACATTGGACTTTGAGATAGTGAGATTAGCTTGATTCCACATAGTTCTTAGTAAGAAGTGGCATGTGAGGAAGAAACCAGTCATTGATTTTGCTTTGCATGTATATCAATTTGAGCATGAGGGAAGGAGATTACTGATCCGTGGAGAACAAGATCTCCAAGAGACGTGATTGGGGACTGCTACCTAGTTGCTCAAAATTGATTGTAAGTATATCTATTTTCTTTATTTCATGTATTTGTCAGATGTTGAGATGGATTCATGCAGTCATGGAGACTCAAGTTGGAATGCCCTAGCACTTTCAGCCAAAGTGAAAGCAGAATTCCAAGAGTTGTTTTTAAAGGAATTACCATTGGGTTTGCCTCCTTGCAGGAATATAGAGCATAGAACCGAATGGGTACCAGGAGCGAGTCCGATCGCTTGGACACCATTTTGAATGAGTTTGCAGGAGGAAAATGAAGTCCGCAAGGTTGTGGACGGGTATCTTCAAAAAAGGCTGATTAGACCCAGCTATTCACCCTTTGCCGCACTAGTTCTTCTTGCGAAGAAGAAGGATGGATCTTAGAGGATGTGTGTCGATTATCGAGCACTCAATAAGATCACTATTAGATATAGATATCCCATGCCCCAAATTGATGATCTTTTGGATGCTCTAGGTGGAGCCATTGTGTTTAGTAAGATAGATTTAAAGAGTGTCTATCATCACATTAGAGTAACAAATCATAAAGTACATAAGACAGCTTTCAGGACCCGTTTTGGTCATTATGAGTATTTGGTTATGCCCTTTGGTTTGATGAATGCTGCAGCTACATTTATGATGTTAATGAATGATATCTTATGACCTTTCATAGGAAAATGTGTTGTTGATTTTGTGTATGATTTGCTAGTGTATAGTGGGACTGTGCATGAGCATGAAAATCATTTAAGATTTGTGTTGAATATTTTATAAGAAAATCAACTGGATGTAAATAAGGAGAAGACACAGTTGTTTCTTCCAAGGATAGAGTATCTAGGGCATGTGATTTTAGCCGATGGGGTTTAGATGGATCCCAAGAAGGTATCAGTTATTTTGGCATGGCTTACTGAGGATGAGGGGCAGTTACAGTCATTCTTAGGAGTTTTCGCTAGCATCAGTTTCTAACTCAAATGGTTTCTGAGGATCCACTTGTTTTAGAGTATCAAGACTCTCTTGTTGCTCTTGCTTCCATGCAAATAGACTTTTGCCTCAAAGCAAGTTCGTCATTGGTGCTACTATCAACGAATATGAAGAGATGAATTTTCGATAGAAACGACTAGGTGGAGGGTAGCTAATGAAAATGTTACTTTAAAAGCTTCAAAGGATAGTTAAGTGCGTAATTTGTTGGAGCAAATGGCAAGCCTAAAAGCTTGAAACTTTATTGATAGACTCTATAGGTAGACTACTCTCATATATTCATCCCATGTGGCAATGGTCATGAGAACATATGCTAGTGAAATGTCTTGTATTTAGATTGGTTATTTGTAAAATATTAAAGTAGACGAAGAATCTCATGATGATCGGGAGCCTTCTCCGTGACAGATGGAATCAAACTTATACCATCCTTAAAATCTAGGACCACTTTTAGGCGCATGACTCACAAGTGAAAATTCAAAATCATGTATAAATACATCTGCTTCTTAGTCATGAGAGATACATTGGTTGTTGTAGAGCAGCTTTGTTCCAAACACCACTCATCTCTACATTTATTTCATTACCTCTCCATATTGGTATTAGAACAACTAAGCATCATGGGTGATGGATTCATCATATCCATTGATGTTACCATTAGTGTCCATGTGGAAGGTCAAATGGCCATCAAACACTTCTTTGTATATGCTCTGTAATAAAACATATAGTGGCTTGGTCAGCCACAGACTATAAGTTGAATTGCATTTGTAAGACCTAAGAAGTTTGTCTTCGTGATCCCTATGTATTGTGTTTTTCAACATATTCTACCGCCTCTATGTGGAGTACTGTGTCCCTAGGAGCTCAATTTTCTACTCCGAGGATATCATCGTGGAGCTCTCGAGAAGCAGAGTGCATTGTGGTACATTGCCATCAAAATACTTCACTAGCATCAGAGCAGTTCGATGCAAAAGCTTTGTTTCTTTTGTGCGATCAAAGCAAGCACCCCCCCTCGCTTTCTCCAAGGCTTACAAGTAAGGCGAAGACCAAGGCCTGGACCTTGTCATCCGAGTCACCAAAGTCACCATTGGTGCCATTGGCTGCACACGAGGGAGGACCCCAATGATCAATTAAGATAGAGGTTCCCAGTACTTCTCGGGAGGTCACCCTTCCTAGTATTGTTCCACAGAGAGCTTGCTTAACCGTGGCAATCTCTTGCCACTAAGTTATACTCTTGTGGTGTCTGAAGAAGGGAAAAGACTAAGGTTAACATTACCTTGAATATGTTTTGGTCCCTCTTTGCTTTCAAAGCCTATTTTTGAAGCGTTTTTGGGGTGTCTTTTGGAGCCATTTTGGAGTACATTTGCACATAATTTTCTTCGCATAGGTTCAAGAAAATCAAGAAGAGTATTATTTTTACTTCTCCAAAAATAAATATCAACCTTTGGGGCTGTATTTTCAGCCACACTCATAAAACTACAGGTTTCTCAAAAGGTTTTCAGTTTTGGTAGGAGCTACCGCTGAAAATTTGTGTAGGTATTTTTTAGCATAAAACATCAGAGTTGATAGACTTCCACGTGTTGTTGGCTAGTTTTTGGGTTTTGCATTTAACCTTTTAGTGTCATTTTAGTTCATATATTGATCACATACACACCATGTACACTTTTGTGGATATCGCTTATGTATGTCCATGTGGTCATTCATATAACGGTTACAGTTTTTGCTTAAAGCCTTTTATGTTTGATAAAGAGGGTTGTGGTGAGGTTTTCTTAAGTGGGAGCCAGATGTCAGGATATCTTTGATGATACAGGTGGAAGATTTACCCAACCGTGCCATAGGAGATGTATGATAGTTGTTCATAGGTGCTCAATAAGTCTAGTTGGCTTCTATTGGGTAATTGATTATATGCAATGGAGTCAGTGATTCACTATGCAGATAAACATGTCAGTACTTGCAGTTTTATGACATTTTGACACATGTCATACACTCATTTTGTAGAGGATATTGTGGCAAAATCTTTCCAGATTTTAGGTTTTGTCAACTATACAGTGGTCAATTTACTCCTCGATATACTTATTCATTGGTGTTTGGATTCTTCTAACTCCATTATCATTCTATTTGGTTCTATACCATCATGGCATCAGAGGTCTCAAGCACATCTGGTGGGTCAGGGTTTAGTGCCATCCAAGGAGGGGCTATAACTTGCAAGGCAAAGACCATTTTGAGATCCGAAAATTTGATGGCACAAAATTTGCTCTATGGAAGAATCATATTAAAGATGTGCTGATTCAAAGGAGGCAATGGAAGCGAGTAAATGGGATTTCTCAAAGAACCCTACTAACATGGATGAAGATTATTGGGATGAGACAGATGAAATGGCATGGTCTACCATTCGCGTGCACCTGGCAGATAATGCTTACTTTACAGTATTAGACTCTACAAGTGCATATGAGCTTTGGAAGAGGTTATGCAATACATATGAGAAAGAGACAACATCAAATAAAGTGTATTTGGTTTAAAATTATATGACCTTTTCATGAAGGACACAGATAGTTTTGCCACTAATCTAAATGAGTTTGATGCTGTATTCTCCCAGTTACAAGCTCAAAAAATGTATATGGATAATGAAATGAAAGTAGTATTGTTGTTATGCACCTTGCCATCATCATGGGATATGTTTCGCCCAGCTATTAGCAATAGTGCACCTGGTGGTAAACTTGTCTATGATGACATATGTGGAGCATTCTTGAGTGAGGAGATTCATAGATAATCTATGGTTGACACTCATTGTGGAGATGCATATAGTGTTCATGATTCTTACCAACGAAAGAATCAACAACATGGCAAGAGCGAGAACGAGGAAAAGAATGGTCAACGGAATAAGAGTAGAAGTAAATCAGGGAAGAGGGATGTTGAATGCCATTATTGTCATAAGAAAGGACACATGAAGAAAGATTGTTATGCATTAAAGAATGTTAAAGGTAAAGGAAAAAATGTTGATGGGCATGTTAAACATTTACCTGCATCATCTATTTGGACTATGAAGATTGAAGAAATTAATTCTATTTCTTATGATGCTGATGTGTTGAAACTTGATAGTACTATGCCAATTGAGGCTCTTATGGCTGATTCTCTTTCCCACACATGGCTGCTAGATTCTGGTGCTTCTTTCCATGTGAAACCACATAGAGAATGGTTCTCTAATTATGTAGCAAGGTCTCTTGGTACCATGAGACTTGGTGACTTTTACTAGTGTGACGTTGTGGGGATCGGAGATGTGGTTGTGCATAATGTACGCCATGTACCTTAGTTATCACACAGTTTGATGTCAGTTGGTCAACTTGATGACCTTGGTTACAAGGTGGTCTTCTATGCTCAGTCCTTTCATATATCAAAGGGCAATATGGTTATTGCAAAATGAAGCAAAGTTGGCTCACTTTATCCTTTATTTCTACACATTCGAAGAAGGAAGACAAAGATGAGAAGAAATAAAAAAAGCAAAAATTCTTTTGTAAGTACTCTAAAGGAAATGATCATATCATAAAGAAATATCCAAAATTGGCTGCAAAAGAGGCAAAGAAAAAGGAGGTTGGAATGGTTGTTGCACAGGCCTCCACACCAAAAATAGAGTCTGCAAATATTATGCAGAATGAACGATGGGTATTTACTATTGTTTGCATGAGCACTGTATGTCTATAATACACTTAGATGTTTGGTATTTTGATATTTGGGCAACCAAACATATTACCTTGTAGCATAGGTTGTTCGCTTCACTTATGCCTACCCCTATAGGGAATACTCTCACATGCACCGAAAACTCTTCTTATCCTATCATGGGATTTGGTAAGATGATTCTGACTATTGTTGATGGTAGTTCGTTCACTTTTTGGATGCTTTATTTGTGCAAGGGGTCAAGAAAAATCTGTTATCAATTTCTACATTAGCCAAGATTGCCTTGGTTGTGAAATTTGTTGATGATAGATGTGGAGTCCATGATCTATCAAATGGTGACATGATTATTGCCTCTTGCATTTTATGTCTGTTAATATATTTAGGTAGTGATGTGTGTGAACACACTAGGACCGCCGGGGCACTTTTTTCCCTCTTAAGGAGGTTTTTTTCCCCCGGCTTGTATATTTGCCTATTGCCCTAATGGGCTACTTATCTTTGTACATTCTCTAGTAATACATTTAGTATTGTGTGTTGTGCTCCAAGCTTCTTCTTCTTCCTTGTGCTGTTTGTGTGCTTCTGTAGACGTCTAACTCCAACAATTGGTATCAGAGCAGGTCGTCACTTCATCTAGGGCGTCGTCGACACTCCTGCATTTGCAGTCTCAGAATCGCATGAAATTTGGTGAGCATACTCAGTGTGTTTTCAAGATCAAAACTGCTTTGCTCTGTGGTGCTGACATCACCATCTAAGCTCGTTTCGACCTCCGAACGCACTATCACCATGCTTGTGCAGGCTATTTCATCTTTTTATGAAAAAGGTATATACCAGTTTTTGTTTGCCAGTATAAGCGTCTTGAAGTTTGCTACAGGTCTAGCGGAATTTGTCTGGGTAGTTTTGTTCAACTTTTTGAGATACAGTCAACTTTCTCCATCAAGGTATTCTAGTCACTGACCATGGCTGAAAACAGTGATGTATTTCGTATGTTGGTTGTTGAGGATAAGTTGGATGGTACCAACTACCTATTATGGGCTTATATGATGCGACATGTGTTGGTTGCAAAAGGACTGTGGAACATTGTACAGGGTGTCGAAAAATGTCCTATCAAACCTGCAACTCTTACAACTGCAGGTACTGAAGCTGATGCAAAAGGTATCATAGATGATGATATTCTACATATTCCTGTTCCTGCTGTGGTTTCTACTACACCTACTACAGAGCATATTCGCTAGGATAGGTGAGATGCCCAGACACATGCATTGATAGCTTTGTCTATCAAACATGCCATTATTCCTCACATTCGCTCTTGCAGAATAGCTAAGGATGCTTGGATACACTTAACACATTGTACCAAGCTAGGAATGAGGCTCGTGTTGCTTACCTTCGAAAAGAGTTGGAGAGTGAGCACATGAATGAAGGTGATTCTATGGACAGTTTCCTAACAAAGATCAAAGACTTGAAGGAACAGTTGATTTCTGTTGATGAGGTTATACCAGATAGCCCACTTGTGCAGACCGTTCTGAATGGTCTTCCTGATTCATATCAAAGTTTTGCTTGTAGTCTTCGATTGATGATGAAAGGCAATCCAAATGCCTTATCATTTGAGGAGTTAGTCTCTCTTCTAGTGCAGGAAGATCGGTCTAGGCAGAACAGGTCCATTATGGGACTTGCAGATCAAGCTTTCCTGGCTAGTCAGAAGGGCAAAAGAAAATGGAGCTCTTCAACTAGTAAGCAAAAATCTGCTAATTCTGCATATTCGAAGAAGGAAGATAAAGATGAGAAGAAATCAGAAAAGTAGAAATTGTTTTGTAAGTACTGTAAAGAGAATGATCATATCATAAAGAACTGTCCAAAACTGGCTGTTAAAGAGGCAAAGAAGAAAGAGGCTGGAATGGTTGTTGCAGAGGCCTCTACACCAAAAACTGAGTCTGCTAATCTTGTGCAGGAAGAAGAATGGACGTTTACGACTGTGTGTAGTTTTGACCCATCTTCTTATGAGCACTGCATGTCTGCAGTAGACTCAAATGTTTGGTATTTTGACAGTGGGGTGACCAAACATATTACCTCCCAGCACAGTTTCTTCTCTTCACTCGAGCCTTCCCCTACAGGGAACACTATTACATGCACCAACAACTCCTCTTATCCTTTTATGGGAGTTGGTAAGATCATTCTACTTCTGATGGTAGTTCTTTCACTTTGTCAGATGCTTTTTTTGTGCCAGGGATCAAGAAGAACCTGTTATCAGTTTCTACATTAGCCAAGATTGGTTTGGTTGTGAAATTTGTTGATGACTCGTGTACAGTTCATGATCTGTCAAATGGCGATGTGATTATTGCTTCTGGCATTTTATGTCATGGGCTGTATAAGCTCATAGACTATGAAAGATTTGTAAATGATTTGGCATGTGCAGTAAATGATTCTCAGGCTATGTCAGATGCAAAGCTTTGGCATGCACGCTTTGGTCATCTGAATTTTCCTAGTTTGCTACGCCTGCAGAAATCTGAAATGGTGTCTTCTTTGCCCAAACTTAAGGCACTTGGAAAACATGTTTGCGAAGGCTCTATTTTGGGCAAAATGCATCATTCGTCCTTTCCAAAAGATGGTTCCATTCGGGCTACTCAGAAATTGCAGCTTGTACATAGTGATGTTTATGGTCCTATGCAGACACCTTCTTTTGGGAATTATCTTTACTTCATGAATTTCATCGATGATTTTTCCAGGCATGCATGGGTATATCCATCGAAGGCAAAGTCCGAAGTGTTCATGTGCTTCAAACAGTTTTTGGTTTTGGTTGAAAATCTGTCAGCATGTAAAATGGGCACCCTCCGTTCTGATCGAGGGGGGGAATATATGTCTTCTGATTTTAATGCATTTTTGGCTGAATGTGGGCTAAAACACTAGTATACAGTGTCGTATACACCTCAATAGAATGGAGTTGTTGAACGAAAGAAGAGGTCACTCATGGAGATGGCGAGGTGTATAGTCAAGAGTCAGGCTTTACCATAGTTTCTAGGCTTGAGGCTGTCATGTGTGCAACATATGTACTGAACATGTGTCCCACCAAAGCGCTGCAGCCTATCACTCCATATGAGGCTTGGCATGACTGCAAGCCATCTGTTGCTCATCTGCGTGTTTTTGGTTGTTTGGCATATGCATTAGTGCCTGAACAACATCGCACAAAATTGGATGATAAAGTTGTAAAATGTATTTTTGTTGGGTATAGTTCTGAAAGTAAAGGCTATCATTTGTATCATCCACAGACTAAATGCATTCTTGTTAGCCGTGATGTTGTTTTTGTGGAAGATGCTATTCACCATTGCTTTCATGTACTAAGGAGACATTTGTTAGCTCAAAAGACATGTATGATACTTTGCTGCCTCTTTTTATAGGTGGACAGTCTAGTGTTGGTCCTAATGAGGCAACTTCTCAGCCTTTGCAGGTTTCATGTGATTATGCAGATAATTCCATTTCTGATGCAGATGTACATGATGTACTTATTGATGAGAGAATTGATATTGAGCATGCAAGAACTATGCCAAAATGGCTGGTGCAGACTTTGCGTGACAGCAAATTAGATGCATCTCTATCATATCGTACTTTTTAAGACTCTCATAGTGCCTCTTTTGCATCAGATTTCTATGCTATGACTGCATCTAGTCTGTGTAATGAGAATGAGCCTATTTTGTTTGATGAAGCACAAAATTCAAAAAATTGGATGGTTGCAATGCAATCTGAATATGATGCAATAATGAAGAATGGTACTTGGTATTTATGTGACTTGCCTCCTGGCAAGAAGGCCATTGGCACTAAGTGGGTATACAAGCTGAAGCGTAAACGTGATGGTACAGTTGATAGGTATAAGGCTAGGCTTGCTGCAAAGGGTGATGCGTAGGAAAGAGGCATTGATTTTGATGAGACCTTTGCACCTACATGCCGTATGACTACTGTTCAGAGCATTTGTGCACTTGCAGCCCATCATGGTTGGAATGTACATCATTTGGACATTAAAACTGCATTTCTGAATGGTGACTTGCATGAAGAAGTGTATCTTTTTTAGCCCCGTGGTTTTTTGCAGAAAGGGCATGAAAACCAGGTGTGCAGGTTAAAGAAGGCATTATATGGTTTAAAGCAAGCACCACGTGCTTGGTATGAGAAGATACATGCCTATTTGATTGCGCATGGTTTTGAAAACAGTCCAACTGAAAGCACCTTATATGTTAAGCGTGCTAATGATGTGCTTTGGATCATTGTTGTCTATGTTGACGATATGCTGCTCACTGGTCCTACTCAGAAGCATATTGCTGATTTTAAGGCTGATTTGCATGCCTCATTTGAGATGTCTTATTTGGGGCATTTGCATCACTATTTGGGCATTCAATTTATGCAAGTTGATGGTGGAATGGCTTTGTGTCAAACAAAATATATTGACACATTATTGTAGTGTTTTGGCCTTGAAGACTGTAAGCCTATTGCCACTCCTATGGAGACACGTTTACATTTGAGTCTTCATGATGTTGGAGATGCATTTGATGCTATTCTCTATCAGCACGCTGTTGGATGCTTGATTTACTTATGCATTACTTGGCCAGATATTCAGTTAATTTGCTATCTCACAGATGAGCAGGTTTATGCATTGCCCAGGAGTCAAGCATTGGCAGGCAGTTAAGCAGATCTTTTGCTATTTGAGTGGTACTCGGCTACTTGGGTTGTTTTATCCCAAGGCGGGATCTTTACCCATGTTTTTTATGACTTTGGTTGGGCTTGTTGCTATGACACTCGTGTGTCCACTAGTGGCTTTTTCTTCATGCTTGCTAGCTCATGTATATCTTGGTTGAGCAAGAAGCAGCCTACTATGGCCACTTCGAGTTGTGAGGCTGAGTATAGGGTAGCTTTCACAACGACTGTTGAGTGTGTGTGGCTCAGACACCTTATGGATTATTTGGGTGTTGGCCAGACTTATGCCACGACCATCTTCACTGACAGTCAGAGTGCATTGGCAGTTGCGAGGAACCCTGTGTTCCATGCTCGCACTAAGCACATTGAGGTGCATTATCACTATGTCAGGGAGAGGTTCTCTACTAGGGAGATCAGTTTGGCATATGTGCCCACATAGGAGAACATTGTAGAGCTTTTCATGAAGGCTCTGCCTAGGGAGAAGTTTGAAGCTTTCCGCAAAGCTTTGGGATTACTTACTTTTGTGGAGTGATTTCCACATAGCTTGGCACTTCCTTACACATGAGTGCCAGCTCCTTGTTCAGTGCATCACTCCTAGGGGGGATTTGTTGATATATTTAGGTAGTGATGTGCGTGAACACACTAGGACTGCTGGTGCAGTTTTTTCCCTCTTTAGGAGGTTTTTTCCCCCGGCTTGTATATACGCCTATTTCCCTAATGGGCTACTTATCTTTGTACATTCTCTAGTAATACATTCAGTATTGTGTGTTGTGCTCCAAGCTTCTTCTTCTTCCTTATGCTATTCGCGTGCTTCGGAAGACGTCTAACTCCAACAATGTAGTGGGCTATATAAGCTCAAGCTATGTCAGATGCAAAGCATTGGCATGCATGCTTTGGTCATCTGAATTTGCTACTTTGCTATGCCTTCAAAAATCTAAAATGGTGTCCTCTTTGCCAGAACTTCAGGCAACCGAAAAACATGTCTCTAAAGGCTGTATTTTGGGCAAAATGTAGTGCTCTTCCTTTCCAAAAGATGTTTCAGATCGAGCTACTCAGAAATTGTAGCTTGTTCACAGTGACGTATGTGGTCCTATGTAGATACCCTCTTTTGGAAACTATCTTCACTTCGTGAATTTCATGGATGATTTTTCCAAGCATGCATGGGTATATCCATTGAAGTCAAAGTGTTTATGGGCTTCAAACTGTTTTTAGTTCTCGCTAAAAATTTGTCTGAATGTAAAATGGGCACCCTCCGTTCTGATTGAGGGGGGGAATATATGTCTTTTGACTCTAATGCATTTTTGCCTGAATGTGGGATAAAACATCAGCGTAAAGTGTCATATAGACCTCAACAGAATGGATTTGCTCAACGAAAGAACAGGTCACTCATGGAGATGGCCAGGTATATGGTCAAGAGTTAGGCTCTACCAGATAGTTTCTAGCGTGAGGATATCATGTGTGCAACATATATACTTAACATGTGTCCCACTAAAGCATTGCAATCTATCACTCCATATGAGGCTTGGCATGGTTGTAAGCCATATGTTGCTCATCTACATGTTTTTGGTTGTCTAGCATATGCATTGGTGCCTAGACAACATTGCAGGAAATTGGATGATAAAGCAGTAAATTGTATTTTTCTTGGGTAGAGTTCTAAAAGCAGAGACTATCGTATGTATCATCCATAGACTAAACGCATTTTGGTTCGCGGTGATGATGTTTTCATGGAAGATGCTATTCAGCCTTTACTTTCATGTACGAAGGAGATATCTCTTAGCTCCAAAGACATGTATGATTCTTTGCTGCCTCTTTCTATAGGTGGATAATCTAGTGCTAGTCCTATTGAGGCTACTTCTGAGCCTTTATAGCTTTCATCTAATGATGCAGACCATTCTATTTCTTATGTAGATTTACATGGTACACTTGTTCATTAGAGAGCTAATATTGAGGAGGAAAAAACTATGCGAAAATGGTTGGTGCAAACTTTGCCCAATAGCAAATTAGATGCACCTCTATCATACTGTACTCATTCAGGTTCTCATAGTGCCTCTTTTGCATCATATTGCTATGCTATGGCTGCCTCTAGTCTTTGTGATGAGAGTGAGCCTATTTTATTTGATGAAGCACAAAATTCTTAACATTGGATGGCTATAATGCAATTTGAATATGAGGCTATCATGAAAGATGGTAATTGGTCTTTATGTGACTTGCCTCCTGGAAAGAGGGCCATTGGAACTAAGTGGGTATACAAGCTTAATCATAAGCATGATGGAACAATTGACAGGTATAAGGCTAGGCTTGTTGCAAAGGGTTTTTCTCAAGAAAGAGGCATTGATTTTGATAAGACCTTTGCTCCTACTTGCCGAATGACTATTGTTTGTAGTATTCGTGCACTTGGAGCTCATCGTGGTTGGAATGTACATCAGTTGGACGTTAAAACAACATTTCTGAATGGTTATTTGCATGAAGAAGTGTATGTTTTTTACCCCCCTGGCTTTGTGCAAAAAGGGCATGAAAACAAGGTGTGCATGTTAAAGAAGGTGTTATATGGTTTAAAGCAAGCACCATGTGATTTCTATGAAAAGATACATGCCTATCTAATTGCACATGGTTTTGAGAACAGTCCAACTGAAAGCACCTTATATGTTTAGCATGGAAATGATGTACTTCTGATCATTTTTTTGTACGTTGATGACATGTTGCTCACTGGTCCTCATGAGAAACATATTGCTCATTTCAAGGCTGATTTAGATGCCTCATTTGAGATGTTTGATTTGGGGAATTTGCATCATTATTTGGGCATTCAATTTATGTATGTTGGTGGTCGAATGGATTTGTGTCAAACAAAATATATTGACACATTATTGCCATGTTTCAACCTTGAAGATTGTAAGCCTATTGCCTCTCCTATGGAGACATGTTTACGATTGAGTCTTCATGATGCTGGAGATGCACTTGATTTTGTTCTCTATCAGCAGCTTGCTAGATGCTTGACTTATTTATGCATTATTTGGCCAAATATTCAATTTGTTGTCTCACATATGAACATGTTTATGCATTGCCTAGCAGTCAAGCATTGATAGGTAGTGAAGCACGTCTTTCACTACTTGAGTGGTCCCAACTACTTGGATTGTTTTATCCCAAGGGGGGATAACTACCGCCAGATCTACATGCTTTTTCTATCTCTGACTAGGTTGATTGCTATGACACTGGTGTGTCCATTAGTGGTCTTGCCACGAGGGCACTTTTTTCCCTCTTTAGGAGGTTCCTTTCCCTGGCTTGTATATACGCTTATAGCCCTAACAGGTTACTTATCTTTGTACATTCTAGTGGTAATCCATTCAGTATTGTGTGGTATGCTCCAAGCTTCCTCTTCTTCCTCCTCGTGTTGTTCGAGTGCTTCCATAGACGTCTAACTCCAACATACCCATAGTGGGCCACCAATGATGATCCATAAATCAGTGAGGGTCTGATTAGTGTATAAAATAGTCAACCCTTCATGCGAGGCTCCAAAACATGTGCATGATCAGAGTGCCTGTCCATCAATTCGTATATCCATGAGTGATCCAATCGTGGGTTGCCTCAGCCATAGAGAATGTACCTGACATGGTGGTAATGTCACACCAAAATAACCATATGAATGAGTGATCTCAAAATTCCCACCAACAACTGTGCATACACTTTGTCTCTGTATATGTACTGATGTGCCAAAAATAAGAACCTTTTTACTAAGGTTTACTTAAGGTCCACTTTGTGAGCAAAAATAATTTAATGCATGTAGGTGGCTCTATAATCCCTCGAATGACTCTGAAATTAGAACAATGGCATCAACATATAAAAAAAGTATGTATAGTGGCTCCCCCAACTCTACTCTTGAACTACTAGCTACTCTATAAAGTCTACAATATCATCAATATATATCCCAAATAAGGTAGGGGATTATGGGCACCCTTTTTTTAATATTATGTTTTTAACAAGGGGATCAAAAAGCCCTCCTTGACATCTGACTCCTACCACATACGTGCTCATATAAAGCATAGATCCCCCATAAAGGGTCATGTGTAACCCCAAAATCAAGTAGTCATCTAAAGAGTTTCTCTATATGTATTGTATCAAATGCTCTCCAAAAGTCCACAAAAGCAACAATGTAGTATCCTCTTGCTCACGCGTGCCTAATCAAGCAATGTGCATGGCTGTACATGAAACCCTCTAGTGTTGGCCATCGTCATGTAAGAGATTTTAGAAACTTGGATCTTCATTGGAAAGGGAAGTTATTAGGCTTCAAAAACCTTACAAATAGTGCGATTGTTGCCATTGTACAACATGTTTTTACATTGTCAACCATGAAATTGGAGAACTTAAACAAAATAAGATATCTTATCAATTCTAAGTATTACTCTTTAGTATTGAGTGATTCATGTTCTAATCTCTTTATATACCCTATTAAGATGTGTATTATTTTGTTGTAGATATATTTCCTCCTACCTTGGTGGAGGAGCAACCACTTCATAGTCTTACAGATACTTTGCAAGTAATGCATGCAAATGTTGGGCCACTAGTCTCTCCACAAGGCCCTCATGCTTAGCTTTTACATGAGAGAGCTTTCTTTTACACACGTATATACGTTGTACCCTCTTCATCAAATGATTTTGGTAGGTTAGAGATGATTAAGGTAGATACTCTTTTCAAGCTCGAGTGGCCACAACCTGATGTATGGTCATTGACATCTTTGAAGCATAAGATGCTAATGGATATACATAACTCTTTGAAATTCACAAGAGTTTCTAGATCTATAGGATTACATTGGTGTGTTCATGTTCACTGTTTTGTACATCTATTTTAGATATTCATATTTATAGAGACTTCAACAATGTTCATGTGTAAAGATATCACATATGAGCAAGTGGATCATTTACTAGGTGAAATTGGGGATCTGTAGAAGGATGAACCAAAGGGTATAGATACCTTTGTAGAATTGGTGCAACAAGCATAGGAGTTTAATATTGAAACATTGTACTTAATTGTACATTAGATTCTGTTATGATGGTTGGATCTGTAAACTTGGTGAATGGATACGCATTACAAAGTTTTGAGGGTTTTTTAATCTCTTTTGAAATTAAGATAAATCTATCCAACAATGAAATGGAAGTCATTTCAATGAATCATCATTGTACCCTTGCCAACATCAGAGAACATCTAATATCCAAGTTCAGAATACAAGAGCATAAGGTAAAAGATTTATGCTACTTTTTCTTTTAATTATACAAATTATTATATCCAATTATGATTAAAGTTTTATAGATTGGTGAGAGGTTGGAGGATAAAATTAAAGTTCTTCCTAAGTGGAGTGTAGATGGAATCCAATTTATATTGTCATAGATCATCAAATATTTGAGTAATAGAGCATACACGTAACCCATTTTCCATTCATTATTAGCCTTTTTCGTAAGATTATGCACATGCAAAAACAAAAATTTGTAAAACATTTTTATTTCAATATGATGTAAAAACTGTCCAATCATTGATTTTGTCCATGGCAATATCACAATTTTAGAATTTCAAGATTTCTATTTTTTCTACTATGGACATATGCTATTTCTTATCATGCTAAATGATTATCTGTTCAATTATTTTTATGAGGAAATTTTGTTTTCTGAGTTTTGTGCATGATTTTTATATTTATAGCTATTAGTTTTACCTTTTCCCAATTGCTTGAAAAAATTGACCATAAAAGCCAGTCATACAATATCGTTTCTCACTTTTGTAACCAGGAAGAGCTAGAAGCACTCTTAGAGCAAGCACACCATAGCAATCCATTGCCTTTACATGCTATGCCTACCTCCACCTCTACTATCCCTTTTCCAAAAGTCCTCGAGAACCCTTCAATGCGTTTTTGGAATCAACTCAATACAAAGGTCAAACAGACTTGTATTCCCTTGTATCTAGAGCCCTAGAGCTGGATAGGACAATCAAAGTTATTTCTAATGTGCTCAAGGAAATCATACAGTTTCATCAGTACTACATTGGGCTACTCTATAGATATCCCACCTTATGAGGGTAAGTGGGTCCCCTAGAAACTTTTGCTCTAAATTCATAAAGGTGTTCAAGCTTTTATGAGACACCTTAAGTCCATCGCCATTACTGACAATGCAAGGCACTTGTTGGATGAAATAGTCCTTTAAT